>BMAW01063591.1:25017-63484 GCA_019974015.1 Nephila pilipes | reverse complement strand
TTTATTAAGAATTTCATAAACTTTTGCCTTTCTTGTGCAACAATTAAGTGATACGATTAAAAGTTGTTTTATTTCATTCAAAACACACACGAAATATACTTTTTTATTAATTTCTCTCCAACATATCACAACTCAAATATTATATGGATGTATTACAATAACATGACTAACAAAATATCTTTTAAAGAGATATTTTGCATTTAAGCTCAAAATGAAAATAAATAATTTATCACAAACATTAGCTCTATTTCTTACCTTGCACTTTTTTTAAATTATTCATCCATCTTTATATCTAAAAAGACTACACATGCATCACTCTTATCAGCCGCATGAGTAAGTAAATGTTTATCTAGGCTAACACTATCAGCAAATGCATCTTTGCATACATCACATATATAACGCTTTTCTTTGACATGAATTGACAAATGTCTCTTCAAATTACGTTTTTCAGTAAATGCTTTATCACATACATCACAAGCATATGGCCTTATATTTCTATGATAATTATAGTGCAAGGTTAAATTATGTTTTCTACCAAAAGCTTTGTTGCACAGGTTACATACGTGTGGTTTTTCTTTTGTATGTACAAGGAAATGTCGATTTAAAACTGTTTTATCACCAAATGTTTTGCTACATATACCACAGACAAATGGCCTTTCGTTTGTATGACTACGTATATGTCTGTCTAAATTACGTTGAGAAGAAAATCCTTTGTTGCAAGTATCACAAATAAAAGGTTTCACTTTGGCATGAGTAGTCAAATGTCGCTTCAAATTACACTTAAGGGTGAATGCTTTCTTGCATACATCACAAACATACGGTTTTATATTTCTGTGATAATCATAATGCACCATCAGACTGTTCTTTCTTGAAAAGCCCTTGTTGCACATGTTACAAATATGGCGTTTCTCTTGAGTATGAGTCAGTAAATGTTCATTTAAATTACTCTTAAAATTAAAGGCTTTGTTACAAATATCGCATACATAAGGCTTTTCATCTGTATGAATAAGATAATGTCTATTTAAATAGCGTCTTAGAGCAAATGCTTTATTACATATAGAACACACATGTGGCTTCTCATCTTTATGAAGACAATAATGCAGCATTAAATTTTTTTCCTGCTTAAACACTTTGTAACATATATTGCAAACTAACTGTTTTTCTTCTACATGCATTCTTGAATGCAATTCAAAAGCATCAGCATCATGGAAAATTCCGGTACACTCATCACATGAATATGGCCTATCTTTACTATGAATAAGTAAATGTACTATTAAATAATCCTTCAAGGAAAATGCTTTATTGCACTCATCACACACATAAGGATTCTTATCGTTATGAGTAAGCAAATGTCTATTTAAATTACATTTATGAGAAAATGCCTTACTGCAAATATTACACACATGTGGCTTAACATCTTTATAACTAACATAGTGCAACATGAAATTCAATTTTCTAGGAAAGCCTTTCTTGCACAAATTACATACCTGTGGCTTCTCTTTACTATGCCTCTGCAAATGCTTCTTTAAATTACTTTTATCCGCAAATGTCATGCTGCATAAATCACACACATACGGTTTTCTATTCAAATGAGTAAGTAAATGTCTACTTAATTTATTTTTTTGAGAAAAAGCTTTATCGCACGTATCACAAGCGTAAAGCTTTTTATTTGAATGAATAAGCAAATGTCTATTCAACTTATTCCTAAGAGAAAAACTTTTATTGCACAGATGACATTTATGAGGTCTCTTCTCTGTTGTATTTTGTTCATAAAATTCTAAAGTACTTTTAAATTCAAACGTTTTATGACACATATTGAAAGAAAGAATGCTATCATTCACAAAATAACGCATCTTAAATCCAATTACATAGAACAAGCAAAGCGAATCCAGAAAATTTAACTATAACTAATTCAAACTTTAGAATTTTGAGACTACCAACACAAGGCGTCTCATACACGTGCAATAAAAAAAAACATACCATGCTCCCTCTGGCTCGGAGTTTGACATAAAACCTGCTTTCACCAATTTTTTGTTGTTTCTTCTGCATCTAATTAGTTGAATTGGATTGACAGCAAAATCTTTTAATTGATAAAACAAATAACAATAACAATAAAGTTGTAACAATAAAGTTGTTTCAAATTATCTTTAATTCAGGTCGATTGCATAGGATAAAAAAAATATACATAAGATTTTCCTACGAGTCTACCAATGAAAACTGGGCCATATTAAATAAACATTGATATTAACTCGAAAATCCGAATTAAGGTTAGATAATGAGGTATTTGTGCTTCTTTACGGGGAATCTTTACTTTAATAGCTCTAGTAGATTAAGTAAAGAAAGAAAGCAATTTTTATGCAGTTTCGCTCTCCAGTGTGTGTCGCAAATTTGATGACAATTTACAGTTTATCATGCGGTGATTTTTTCTTCTTCTCGTTTTCAAAACATTTTAAACATGTTAGATATTTGAATTTTTTTTCCATAAACAGACTGTTGATTCCCTGATGTTTGAATTCATAAATATCTAAAATATCATCTACCATAATTGTTTCGAGTACTTGTCAAGGGTTATTTTCATCGGCGCTTTATACTCTGCGTAACTGTCCCACTTGTACAATTTTGGCGCATGTGCAGTTACAAATTGAACTTCTAATCGTTCGGATGAACAGTTATGTTCTTAGCTGTTAATAATTTTACCATAAACTAATAATTAGTTATTCTAAACAATCACTATTTATTTTCTCATATTATATTTTGCTATCAGAAATGATAATGCATTTTGTGGACATTGATTAAAACAAGATATTTGTCTTCAAAAATGGATCTATTTGGTGATTTACCAGAACCCGGTAATTTTAGTTGTATAAATTAAGAAGAAAAGGTTAAAATGAAGAATAATTTTTTGTTTTTATTTATACATTAGTTGATCCTGATCTTTCTTGTAGGTAAACAGAAAGATCTAGAGACACCAATTGTTTCAGATGCACAGGCTTGGGGTACTGTAAAAGAAGATTTTTTCTCCGACTTGCCACTACCATCATCTGCTGCTGAAACTCGTGGAACTAAAAGAAAATTGGAAGAGCACAACAATATTGAGATGCTTGATAATGATAAAAGTATGAGATTAGTTGAAGTTGAATTTCAACCTATTTAAGTTTAACATTACAAAATTATTAAAACTTTGGCTCATTGATTGAGGAAATGGATTATAGATTGATGAATTGATTGATTTCTACTTTTCTGTTTGGTGTGATGAAAGTATATTCTACTTTCTACGTTTATACTGAGATTGACTCATTTTAAGGATACATGAATTGAATGAATGTTAGAATGACTACTTCTGACCAATAATTCAAGGGACTCTATAATTTTTAATGAAACATTCTTTACTAAATAAATGCTTTGATTAATTAACTCAAGTCTTGATATAATCTTGATATTTTTGCAGTTGCTTGATTTTAATATTTATTTATTCTTAAATATGTTGAACTATTTATAATAACATTGTTTTTAATTTAATTATGAGCTTATTATTGTATCATTTTAAAAAAGCTATTTATAACTATAATAATTTTCTACTGTTAATTCAGATTTTATTGATATGTATTTGCATCAAGAATCTAACAAATATATTTTTGTTAGATTACATTCTTAATATTTGTTACATATAAATTGAAAAGTCCTTATAATTTGAAATTGAATGTTGAATTGGTACTCATGCAGTAGCTTTTGGTAAATCTTAAAAAAACTAGTCATGGTTCTTGTATGTGTGTCATAATAGTAAAATTAATTGAAGATCAAGAAATAAAAACTAAATTGTTGAAAGAATGAAATCAAAATTCATGAATGCATTAAATGAAGTAAATAATAGTGAAATAGTAAACTTAAAATAATCTGCATAAGCTCCTAAGCTATAATATTTTAGTATAAATATTTTTAATGTGGAACAACCAAATGAATAAGCCATATGAATATGGTGATATGAGGATTGACTAATTTCTGGCTGGAACCATTTAAACAATTTAATAAATTAGACATTGATGTTTTTCAGTGGTATTTTCCAAAGATACTGCTAATTAATTTACATACTCAAAATAAATTCATTCTTAAAAAAATGTAGACTTCTCATATGGAGCAATCGTGAAAAGAAAAAGCAGTCAATTTAAAATAAGTGAAAAAATAGATAAACAGTGGGTGAATGATGAAGTTAAAGATTAAACTTATGTCAAGAAATTAGAACCCAGAATGTTCTTTAAGGTGCACATTATTGTCACCCATAATTTTATTGTGCCAAACTTCATGTCTCTACATTTTTTCATTTTTGTGGTCCAAATCCAAATTCCTTCTAATGTTAAAAAAAAAGAGAGTTTGTGACTATTTTGTTGACTCATGAGTGAAGTGACAAAAATTATAATGAAAGATCATAAAGTGAAGCTCCGTGAGATTGCTGAGATGACACAGATATCATATGGAAGTGTATTTGCTGAAAAAGGTTTTTTGAAGTGAAGTGAAAAAGGTTTTTTCCAAGTGGGTGCCGCGATTGCTTTCGATGGAACAAAAACAGCAACGAGTCGATGATTCAGAAAGCTGTTTATCGCTATTTACTCGCAACAAAAAAGATTTCTTGCGAGAAAAAAAAATTTTTTTGGGGAAAAAAAAAAAAAAGATTTGGAAAAGCGTTGGAACGATTGTATCACCCTAAAAGGTGATCAACGAAAGGTGTTATGTTGATGAATAAAAAAAAATTTTGCAAAAAAAATGTTGTTTTCAATGTTAGTCTCGGGAGTTATTGATTGATGTGTTATATCAGTTATACTTCAATGAGTTTCTTTTTTAAGATTTTCTAACTGTAATTTCTTTTTTAATTAGTCAGATTGTTTTTGCAATGGAGCCAATTTAATTTTCTCCAATTCTAACTTAGTTTTGTTTTCAAGTTTTCTCATTCTCTCTTTTCTTTTATTTTTTTCTTCAATAATATAATCAACAACATTTTGAACAAATACATTGTCATTAATATACAAATCACTATTCTCAATAATTCTTAAGTCAACATTTTTTGCTCCATCAGAAATTACTCAACCTAATTCTTCAGTGAAGAGGGTAAACATGCCTTTTTTTTTTAATTATTTTTTTTTAAAAATTTTCTTTTATAAACATAGTAAATTAAATTTCAGAAATGAAAATACAATAGAGGAATTTCTCACCTTTAAAGCAGGATCGATATTTAGCTATGGTTCAGTCACTTCTGCTCTGATGTGGTACTTTAATTCATATAAGAATATTACACTTAATCAGTATCACTCGCTGAAGAATATCACTCACTAATATTCACTTATAAACTTTTGTTTCTCTGCCGGTACTTGCACTCCAGCTTGATGGACCTTGGAATAATTCACAACACTATTTTAAATTTTATAGATTACTCACTTAAGCTCTCACTGTCACAAATTCTCGAAGTGGACTGTAATATGTATATATGTATAAAACTTTAATAACTAACTCACCAGACAGCTGTTCAAGGTACCTTCACACATGGATTTAGATTTTCTATAACAGTCGCAAACACTGAGAGAAGTCAAAAATTCATCAAAAAATAAATTTTGGAGGTAAAAAAAAAGATGGTAGGAATGTGCCCATGGTATATTTCAAATATCAATGGATCTCCCTAAAAATGTTTAGAGTTGTATGATCTACAGTGTGATCATATTGCTATTGGTCAGATGTTGAAATTCATATATAAGGTAGCGGATTTTAGTAATTCTTTTTATGAATTTGTATGTATTAGGTTTGTCTTTAATAAATTTTTTTGCTGGTATTTTTCTCATGAGATAAAATTTAGATGAGCTGCATTCTGTTAGCTAAAAAGTATTGAAAGTTTGGTAGTATTTGCTTTTTTCTAATATCTGCTGACTATATTGTACTTGCAAAAAATATAAACATTTTTTTACATTGGTTGCGAACAAATTATTTACACCATCTCAAAAATATTTGTAATGTGTGTATTAATTTTTTCTTCTAATGTCTTATTATCAAATAAAAAGTATGGACAGCTATAACTTTAAACTATCACTTGACATCATGTTAATTATTTAGTAGGTTATATTTATTTGCTTCATACGAGTAAACATTAGTTTCTTTATTTCATACCTTTTCTTATTTCTTCATTTACCTTCAGAGGAAGATTTGTACATCATTCAAGGATTCTTTGCTGAGAAAAAAGGAGAGAGGGAAGAAATGCAAGATTTTCATGTTGTGATAGATGATTTTCAAAAACAGATACCTAATCTTCATCCCTCCGTGTGAGTGCAGAACTACTTTAGTAATGTTGTGTAATGATGACTTTGAGTTTTTTTTCTTTCAGAATTACAGATTGAAAATAAAATTAAATGTCTCACATTTTAAAATATCCATGCTTAGTTCAGTATGGATGGATAGCTGAATCCAATTTCCTTTTTTTTTTTTTTTTTTTTTTTAAAATTCAATACTTTATGCTTGATTTTGTTGTTGTTGAAGGATGTCAGTAGTTTTTAATAAAAATGTGTTTCTCTGTTTTTTTATAATGCTACAAAATTAATACATATTCAAATTATAGAATTTTAATTTTGTTTTGATATATAAATTAAATAATTTTGAATATGGTAAAGCTTTGTTGTTCAAAATCCTTTTAATTTCTGTTGCTATTTCATCAGTGTTGTATGAAAATAGCACATGAATTGAAAAATGGGACTGGTAAACCATAATTCATTAAATGCTTTTAAAGATTAAAAAAATTAATAATTGAGATAACTACATTTGTCATTTTAAATAATAAGTAAATTATAATTCATTTTAATTAATAACTTAAGTTTATGCATATGTTGCGATTCCAGCAAATTAATTTTTTTGGTACAATGTATGATAAATGTTTTTAAAATAAGACATATTTTTTTATTGTTCAAAATAGTTATACTATGTTATTTTTATATTATTTTCTATGTGATAAATGTGTGAAATAATGTTATGGATTTAATTTCTTTATATCAGCTAATATTAATTTTGTTACAGTTCCAGACTGTCTTATTATGCTGTATATGATGGACATGGAGGAGTCAGAGCATCAAAATTTGCATCCAACCACCTGCATCAAAACTTGGCTCAAAAATTTCCCAAGGGTATCCACAGTGTTCCAGTCTGACTTTTTTAACCATTTTGCTTCATTAGCTTTAAGGTCAGTCAATACTAGTCAGTTTGACCGAAATTATTTATTAGAAAGGGGGGAAAGTATCCCAAAGATTTGATCAGTCAGCACTTAGGTATGTCCATCAAAAAATTAATCATTCCCTTAGCATATTGGCTTAATTCTATATTGAATTGCTAAAAATAAGAAGTTTGCAGCATAGTCTATATATTTTCATGATGGTAAATAGTTATTTTATAACTGTTTTAAGATACTTATAATGTAGAAAGAAAATTATAGATAAAATCAATGTATGAAACATAATGACGAACACATGTAATTGTAGAAATAGTTCAGTTCAGTCCTACAGTAATAGAATAGACTTAACAATGAAGTGCAAAACTAAAATTCTTTTTAGCCATAAAATGATAGATATCTTGAAAGTGATCTGAGATATAATTGTGTGATTCTATAATTTTGTTGTATGAAATGTGAGTTAGAATCTCATAAGTTAAGTAGAGGAATTCAGATTGAATGAGTTTTAAAGCTTTAAAATCAGTCACGAAGATGTAAAATTTAAATTAAATTAGAAATTAAAATCTAATCATTCAAGAATCAGAGAGTTATTCTGGTAGGTCTTGATACACATTCATCAATTTTTAAAAATTATATCAATAAAAAATTACATTTTTTATAATTGAAAATGGGAGAAAAACCAGTATAATAAATCTCAAGGAAATTTCTTTTGATATGTTCTCACTCTTTCAAAAATCAAGTACTTAAAAATCCAGTTTTTTAAAAACCTATATTATATGTTATTTTAATTCTATAATTTGATAGGAATTTTTTTCCTTCTGAGATTAAGAAATAATTGAGAATTTGTGTAATAGGTTTCGATTTATACATTCATGCGCATTCTGTTGTATTATTATTATTATTTGAATATTCATATAAGTTATATGGATATTAGAGATTTAGGAATAACTTTTTTTTTCTTATATATATTTATTAGATTTAGTTGTACATATATTTAGATTATGATATATATTTCTTTAGATTACGAATCTTAAATTATGCAATTTTCTTATATGCTTAGTATATTCATGATGGTACTTGTGACTTAAAAATACTCTTTTTTACTGATGTAGGACATATATGTATGCATTCCTGTTGATTACATTTCTAAGTTACAAACTGAATGTTATATTGAATCCAAATATTTGTCTGACATTACGTTAACTATTATTATTTTTCAAATAATTTATTTAAATAAAAAAAAAAAAAAAACTTAATAATACAATATGAAAAATTATTTTAGTGTAAATTATTTTTTCTGTGGATAACACTATATATTAATTTATAGTTGATTATATTTTACTTAAATTATTTTCTTTGTATTTATTTTTTTACCTTTTTTTTTCTTCTCTCTTGTAGTACCCTTATCTCAGATTGAAAAAGAGATAAAAAGAACATTGACGGAAGCTTTTAAGAAAACCGATGAAGAATTCTTAAAACAGGCTACTAAAACCAAGCCATCATGGAAAGATGGAACAACTGCAATTACTGTTTTAGCTCTGCAAAATATTTTATATATAGCTAATCTAGGAGATAGCAAAGTAAATATTTATTACAAAAGTGAATGATTGAAATATTTTTGCAATTTACTTTATTAAAAAAAAACGACTGAGGAAAAAAAACCTATGAATGAATTAATTAATAACAAATTAACAGAAAATTATTTCATGGAATGCAATTATACATTTTTAAATAAATAAGATTAATTAATATTTGTCTTCTTTACTATATTCTATTGTTGTAAGTTTCGAAATTTAATGGCATGCAGAATTGTGCACTTGTATAATTTCTTTTTGTTTATATATATGTCCATGGTTGTCTAATGGTATTGGTCACTGACTTATGGCTGGCGGTTTCCATCAAGTCGTGGGTTCAAGTCTTGATGCCACCAATGACCCACCCTTTTGCTGGGGCTGATGCATATTAAATCTATCATAGTTCACAAAAGTCTTCTCATTAGTGTGGTGTGGAAGTTAGGAATTTGAGGTGCCAGCTCTGGTGTCATTGTCATTTGACCGAGGTTCAAAATTACAAGGTCTTTCATCTATAGCCCTCGTGTTGCTTTTACTACGATGTTAATAAAACCTAATTTATATGTAATTAAATTTATGTAATACATTTGGGAAGCTGAGGTAATGATATTACCAAACAAGTAAAATAGAATATTTCAACAAATTACCTTTATTTGTATTCTAATTGATTACCATTCTAGAATCTAACTTTAGGCTGTTGTCACATTCTTGGAATGCTATTAATGTAACAAATGAATGTTTTTAACAAAACTGCTGCTGTTAAAGAAATAAAAGTGAAATGCCAGGCAATGAAATCATAGTGGAGGATCAATGTCAATATATTATACTGAGGAAGAATTGGTGCACAGTGCATAAAAGTGTGTTATCAGGCAACATTGGCAGATCATGGGAACTGCATTGTCATAACTATTTAAAAATTAGGTGCTAACTCATTGAAGTAGTATGTATGATGGTCACTCCCAGACTTCAATGTTTGACTGTCTGCGCAATGGGTTTATTGCGAAAATCAATTGATTTCATTTAAGTAGAACTGGCTACTGGAGTGGCTGAGTGGTGATTGTAGTTTAATTATTTGTGATACTTCAGCTTTAGATCAGTAGCTTGCAATTTTGTTTTTCTTTTCAAAACAGGACATTTAGCTGTGTTAAACAAGTTGTAGTGGCATTAAGCTCATGGCCAATGATGATTCAGTCTAAGTCCTGATCCCACTAAACATTTTTCTTGTAAAGGGGCTGATGTAATTAAATTTGTTGGGGCTCAGTTCTCATGATATTTGGTGTGTATGTAAAGTGTACGGAGCAAGCTCAGTTGTCTACTTGTCACATGACCAGGGTTTAAAAAATATGAGATTCATGGTCATTAGCATCTGAATATGATGTTAATAAACTGTTAATCAATTGGTGAATCTGTAGATAGTGTGTTATGCACTCATGCTCTAGAAGCTCCTGGTATATCTTTGCCATTGAGATATTAGATCATTTGCCAAACTTTTTTTAGTCTAGTAAATAAATGAAACAGTAATTAAAAATTGTAATGAAATTTCCTAGACTGAAATTTAAGGATACTAAAGTAATAAATTTAATATATTCACTTATCCTTGTGTTGTTTAGAAAATAAATAATAAAAAAGTTTGATTTTTAACCTCATGTAGCATTATGATGTTTTCCTAGATGACAAATTGTTTAACTGAACAATGCTAATTGAAGCTATTTTAACACATAAAGAATAGAAAAGGGGAAACACATGACAAAAAATGAAAGTAAAAGTTTCAATTTTTATATTAATTTACATAATATATGTAACCTAATACAGGAATATGCACAAATGTAAAGTTCATTTTTATAATGGAAGTCTTGACTTTTTTTACATTAGCATAATATGTAGAGTTTTTTGATAAACAAAACATTTTGATTCATTAATTTATCTTCCGCAGTTGGAAGAAGGAAATAAAGCTACAAGCTCTGCCACCAAACTTAATTTACGATTTTTTAAAAAAAATTTATGTGGGTTAACATAAGAAACACATAGCTATGCATATTTTGACACTTCAAATTGCTATACATATATGGATTCATGCATTTTTCTTCTGTCTTTAGTCTTTTTGATATCAGTTCATGTAATATATGAAACTAATAAAAAAAATGGTAAATGGCTAAAAAATTAAATGTAATGGGGCAAAATAACATTTCCGTGTTGAATCGGCATTAATTGAGGAAATGCTAAAGACAATTATACGAATTCATATATATTTAGAACTTCCTTATATGTAGTGTGAAGATTCTATAAAAAAAATGTGTTCCTTTCTTATATAGGCAATATTGTGCAGATACAGTAAAAAGACTGGTAAACATGTTGCTATTCCACTGAGTACAGATCATTCTCCTCAAGATTATGCAGAAAGAATGCGCATCCAGAAGGCTGGAGGGAATGTCAGGTGAAATCTTTTTGTTACCCTAAAAATTATTTACATTAATTTCATAAGCAAAATTTTCACTTTTCAAAATGCATCTCCTGAGCTTGCCTTCTCTAGGTTAGTACAGGTTTTTGACTCCAAGCTGTCCATTAAGTGATCCCCCTCATGGGTTTGGTTTTTTAGTAAGCATGGATAATATTTTAGTCTATCTCAAATGCATGCTTTTTTCGCGAGTTAACAAGTGCAAGGAGCAGCTTTGCCAAGTATGCTCTTTACTCTAATAAAACTACAAACTTTTGAAATGGTAACAGAAAATTTCTTATGAATGATTTTCTCACCAATGAATAATGTACTCTTGGTTTATAGCAAATACCAGACCAGAACACTGCATGATTACAGAAAACCTTGGATTACTGGAAAATCTCTAATAATAACACATTTAAACAGGAAAAACCGCATATTTTATACAGTTAAAATATGATACAATCAAACAAAAAGTGTCAAACACACAAATAAACTAAAACTTCTTTAAAAAATGTACAATTTTGTTTGGATAGCCTACATTATTCCATTGAAATTAGGGGTATAAAATAATTCTTCATGACAAGCAGTGATTTGTCTTATTGCATAAAACAACTGGTATAGGTGAAGTGCAGTATTAAAGATGTACTTTATTTTTAAATGGAGGAAAAAAAGATATTGAAAGTAACCAATAAAATTATTTTTTGAGTTGTTTAAAAAAAGTTTGTTCTTTTATTTATTGCAAGGATTTTTTTGTATATATGTTCAGATTATTCTACATTTATCTTCTTATTAAAATTTTTAATATAATGCAATGCAGTTCTAAGTAATTAATTGTATTTAATCCAACTTTGTTACATTGCTTATTTACAAATAATTTGTTAATAAAACGTATTTTTCATGTGCAGTTTAAATCTTAAGTAGTCTTTATATAATTAGTGTACAAATTTTTTTGTGATAAATTGAATCGTAATTTTTTATTGGATTGATAATTTTCAGTCTTTTAAATATATAATTTTGAAATGTTTGTTTATTTATTTATTTTTTTTATTTCTTTACATTTTGTTATTTTAGATTAAGCAATTTTCTTATTTATATACAATATTCTTTTGTATTGATATTTTTATAACTTGTTTAAAATATATTTTGTCAACTTTTTCGTATTTTATTAAATAAATTAATTTTTCAAATAAATTGTTTTAAATTTATTTTTGTATTAAATTATTTTAAATTTGTAAAATTTTTATGATTTTCTCATGAGCAATTTTCCTTTTGAATATTTTTATTTCAAATTATTCCTCAGTAAATAAAGGAGACCTTTTTCTTTCCCTTAGAAGTATGACACTCCTTGTTTTCAGTTTAAAAAAACTTTTGTTTTTGAATGTGCATGTTTTTATTAATCACTTAAAATTTATAGTTAAAAAAAAAGGTACACACTTCGGTGATTTTTTTCCATCAATTGTTGAATTTCTTTTCATTTTATAAGAAATAAATGAAATTTATTCGTTTTTTTGATAAATCATAAGTAAATAGAAACCAAGGAACTTCTAACTATTTAATTCTCATATTTTCAAATATATTTTTGTAGAGATGGCAGAGTGATGGGTGTCTTAGAAGTTTCAAGATCCATTGGAGATGGTCAATATAAAGCACTTGGGATAACTTCCATCCCTGATATAAAACGTTGTCAATTGACAAATGATGATGTTTTTATTCTTTTAGCATGTGATGGTCTGTGGAAAGTATTCTCTTCCGATGAAGTATTAAGCATAGTTTTGGACTCTAAAAAGGTGAATTATTTTGGTGTTTTATTATTATCATTTTTCTATATAATTTGTGTGCATTGCATTGAAGCTGATATGTTTCATATTAAATGCTACTATTTCAAATGCATGGATATATATATATCTTATCAAGAGTTCCTTTTTTTTTTTAACAAAAGTTTATTTCAATGAAGTTTAATACTTTTTCAAGAATTATGATTTTAAAGGTATACAATTTTATAATCATAAATTAAACTTTTGTTTTTTTATAATTACAGACGATTTTCATTATAACACATGTATACAAAACAGTTCTCTTATAACACTGTTTAGAAATTAGATGCTTTTATATAAAGAGCTATGTCCTCAGGGACTTAATTTCTTCAGGTAGGTGCTGGCATCACTCATTTTGAAGCACCTTAGTGATCTTTTTCCTTTCCCATGGGGTTTACTTTACTATCTTTGCTAAATGTGGGTGACACTCTTTGGAGATATCCCAGTGGCAGTGGTAGCCTAGTGGTTATGGACTCGTGGCTGGCAGTTTTTGTTGAGTCGACGGTTTGAGTCATGATGCCACACAAAAAAAAAAAAAAAAAAAAATGTATTGTCAATCATTTTTTAATTTTATTTTCTCTTTCTCTCAAATCTTTCAAATCTTTTCTCTCAAATCTTTTTTCTCTCTTTCTCTTTCTCTTTCTTTCTTCTTTTCTTTCCACACTTTGTTTGGTGCAGAATGGCCACATCTGGCTCTTGCACCATTGAACTTCTCTATCACTCACTCACTTATATTCCACAATTAAACAATCATCAGTATTTCATAATAAAACTACTAACAAATTTTTTATTACAGTTTTATTATGTGACCAAAAATATATGGTTGCATAAATAATTAATAATTTTGTTTCCCTGTAACTTCATACAAAGGGCTAAGTGACTTTCAGAAGACTCCTAGCTGTGTGTCCAGGTTCATATATGCAGAATAATAGGAGTTATTGTATATTAAATAAAAAATATTAGTTACAGTTATAAGTTATTAGTATAAAAGTTAAATAAATTATTTCTATCTCAATTATTTTTTGGAAATAATTAAAATTTTATGATATTGCTGGTTATTTCAATCTATGGCTTTCTGAAATCAAGCAAATAACATTAATAATTGCAGTTTACAAACTCTATGTACATAAGGATAAATTATATTAAAAATATGTAGAATAAATTTTCCCCTGATATCTTGGTTATTTCCTAGTAATAATTAAATTTTAATGTTACATCTTCGTGTATTTTACTGCAGTAATAATATATATAAAATAAAAATGCACTTCATATACATTCTAATATTTTTTTTTTATGAATGTGTTTTGCCTAAGTTGGTGCAGAAACATTGTTTTAATTTTTCAATTTTAAAAATGCAAAACTAGAATTTTATTATTGGAGGACTACTACCTACACAAAACAGAATGTTGCAAAATAACATAGTCTAATATATTTTAAGTTAAATATTTGTCATTTCTAGTTAATAAATAACAAAAAAAAAAAAAAAAAAAAAAAACCAGGTTTCTTTCCAAAAAATTTTGTAAAGTTCTAGAAAAAAACAAATTTTATGTATGTGTGTGTGAGGAAATGAATAAACAAACAAGTTATTTCAAAATAACTACTTGTATTTTTAGTCAAAATTAGTAATACCTATAATATTTAATGTATTTTACTACACAACCAGTTTAGCCATTTTGTTTTGAATGAATTAAAATATCAGATTCTGTACTATAATATATTATTTACTTTATTATCATACATGTAACATTTTCAAAAAAATATGTACTATATCAATTTAATTGATCTGTAATGTTTAAATTTAAAGCATAAGTAAAATATTTTGTACAATCTGTTAAAAAGAAATTGGTAAATTTTTCTTAAAAATTGTGGTATATTGATTGATATTTGTTTCAAATGTATTCATAAGAAGTAAATTTTAATTTTTATTTCAGGAAAATGAAAATGGGGTCGAAGCAGATATCTGTTATGAAACAGCTTGTAACAAATTAGCGAATGAAGCTATTCGAAGATATAGTGGAGATAATGTAACTGTTGTCATTGTGTCTATTAAGAAGCATTCTTAATTTATGTATTGAAATTTGGAAATTCAGAATTATAATGAGGTTTATTTTAATTTTTTAGGGATTTTTTTTGATTATGTGAACGTGAATTAAAATGTTACTCCCCCCAAGTGAATGCACTTCTCCCCCCAAAATATTTGTTGATTCTGTTCCATTTGTAAATATGCACCTGTTTCTTTTTTATATATATTGTTTCTTATATCTTGGGTACTTGTAAATTCTGTTTTAAAATCAGAATTAAATCTTAAAGTAGTTGAAATAGTCAAAGTATATATTTGTTTACTCTAATTTTTCTTTTATATTATTTTAGAATTAGCAAAAAATCTTCAATTAGAAAGTAATTATTAATTTTATTAGCAGTTAATAGATGTGTGTTTGCAAGAAATAAGAAAAATTGATCTTCCAGCTGTATTTTATTTTAAATGTTAGTCAAGTTGCATATGCATAAAAAGCCACACAAAGGAAGAAGGGTTCGTTAATTCTATAATATATCATTAGTTAATATAAATACCTACTTTCAATCTTTGAAAAAAAAAATTTTTTTTTCGTCCTTCTGTTTTAACATATAGGTCTCTTGTCCATAAAAATAGATTAAAATAAATTTTTAAAAAGTAATATTCATGCTTGATTCATCTAAAGTTACTGATTCATGAAAACAATAAAATGTAGAAATGAGTTTTCTCTGAATTTTTTTATTATGTTTTGCTTTACTAAAAATCCTGATATTATTCCTAAAAAAAAAATTTCAAACTGAAATTTTTCTTTTAAATTAGGTTTTCCCAATTGGATATGTTAAACAAATAGTACAGAATAAAATAAGTAACTTTCATTTCATTGAGTTGTTCCTCTTTATTTTTAAAATAGCTTTTAGAATTAGTTATTCAGAAACTTTGTCTTCTGTTAGATCACCTGTTGTTTATTCATTTTGTTTTCTTCTTAAGAAAAATACCTAAAAAAAATTCTCTTATCTCTTGGATAATATTGATACCCAAAATTTAGAGTAAAATAATTAAGACTATAATATGTTTATTTTTTATGTTTTTGGAATTTCCTAAATACAATTTATAGTTGTAGATGTTGAAAAATTGGACAATGACTATCTGGATTTTTTTTTTTTTATTTAAATAATGAATTACTTTATAGCTTTTGGTTACAGATTCATAAGATATCTTTCCAAGGTATGTTTCATTCAATAAAATTTTCAAAATTTGACTTTTCAAGAGAATATTGAAAATGATATAAATAGTTTAATGTTTACTTCTTTTAATTTTTGTGTATGTATATTCTAATGTAATATTTTAACATGTCATTTTATATGTATGGATTCATCACATAAATGGTAAGTTCAAATGTTTTTCATTGTTCACTATATTGCTGTGTTATTTTGCTTAATTACTGCTCATTTCACAAAATTGGCTAATTTTTCTTTCCTCATTTGATAGATTCTTAAAGATAGTTATTACTTTTTAATTAATAAGTGTGGAATTAATTTCTTCCCTCATTTTCTATAATGGTATGTGTGTGCTTTTTGTGTCACCATTTTTCCATAATTATTCAATTCCAGTCCTCAATTACTAATTGTAATGCATTAATTATTTCTAAAACTTCTATAGATTAAAATTAAATTTCATTCATTGTAAATATGATTTTTTTAATGCTAATAGTCAGATTGAAAACATCTTTCTTGTATTTCTTAAAATATGAAATTTTATTTTTTTATAATCTGGAAAAGATAAAAACTTGGTTATCATTTGTTTTACTGTAAATACTGCATAGTTTCTTTGTTATATATATATAAATCCTTTTCTTCTTCTTTTTATAATGTTTAAAATTTATAGACCACTCGTATTTTATGAAATATTACTGAAAATTTACTAACATAATATATGTAAATTGTTATGTTTATTTTTAAATGTTGTACATTTTTTTTTTTCTGTCTATCCTGACTTTATATCTTATTACTCTTGCGTTCTTTACATGTGACAGTATTTTTTTTTATTTCGGCATTTATTCAGTGTTGTTTACTTTTGCTTTTTTTTTTTTTTTTTTTTTGAAAATCTGTTTCTGCAAGTTCCGTGCATAAAAGTTAGATGTTATCTTAAGAAAAGGAACTTGTTAATTTTTTTTTATGTTCATTTGCATTTGGAAAACATTTTGTTTGAGTTCTTAAATTTGTGGTTTTGGATATATTTGTTTCTTCTGTGTATTTAAGCCTAAGAATAATATGTGTGTGTGTGTGTGTGTATATATATACACACACACACATTTATACACACTTATAACATTAATCCAAATTATTCATATCCAAAATTTATTTTAAAAATATAATCTAAATCTAGGGGAAGTCATATTCTGGAATCTCAATGTAATAATGACAGTTTTTAAAACTTAAATAAAACGGTAACATTATTTCAAAGAGTAATTTTAATAATAATCAAAGATGATCTCTACTAGAAAATTATTGGGGGGCAGGGTGGAAGCAATAAGATGGCATATTTCAGGATTGAAGCATGACATTTTCTATCTGCATTTTTAAAGCTATCCATGTTATAAATTATACTCTTATACTGCTGCTTCAACTGCTTTTTTACCTTTTCTTAAAATGTTTGGCCATATCAAATTAAAATCTTAAATATTTTTTGTCTCATAATTATTGAATGTATAAAAAAAATTACAACTGTGCATTTTTCAATTTAATTTTTATGGACCATAATACGAGCATTCCATGATCTATAAATGTGTGTATATTTCTAAACTGAAATTATTTGTGCTGCAAGTGTTTTATTTTTATGTGTATGAAATCTTGTAAAAGCATTGAAAATTGAATGTATTAAAAATTCCTCTTGAATGATAGCAAAGTTTGATTCAAATGTATTGCTAACTGCAATTCTAATTGCTGTTTGCAGTCAACACTTGTTCTTTTTTGGTATATATTTTGCTGTCACAGAAAAATCGTTTAAACTATATTCTAACATTCTGATTATTTATTGACATCTGTTAAGCCCTTTACCAATAATGACACACTACTGTCACAGTTCACTTAGTATGTTGTTATTGCAGAGTTTTAATCTCTTCAATGACAAAAACTATATATATATATATATATATATACACACCCAACTGTTTTTTTACACGGTAGACATGTTCCTTCAAAAATCATGCGGAAAAAAATTAAAACAAATGTACAGTGAAAATTCAGTCCATAAGTACAATGTATAAAGATGTAAATTAAAATTAGGAATAAAAATCCATTTCATAACTATTCATTGCTACTTAATAACAAGTGTGCATATTTATTATTATGGATTGGTCCTAAAATGCTATCATCAGTAGATATGTTTAGCACAATTGTTGGGTTTAATTCAAATGTAGAATTTCTTTCATTATTAATGACCTCTGTTTGTTTTTTTGTTGTTATAAAGTCTGTTATTAGAAGTTGTTTGTTTTTGTTTCTCAAGTTGCTAATATGATTCTTGATTTCCATTTGCACTAAACTTAAGATTATGTTCAAATTTTAATGTACGCCTCATGTCAGGATCACAAGGTAAAAAAATTTTGCTCCATACTTGCAGCAAATTTCAAGCCCTCATGAAAGATATTAACTATTAATAGCCTAACTATACTTTCTACTTCATCATTGTTGGCTTCTTTATTATCATAAATTTTTACAAATTCGATCAAATTGTACTCATCCAAAGAGGTATTTGGGATCAATTCATCTATATCAGCCATTTGCATGTTGTTAAAACTTCACCACCTATTGCATTTGATAGAGCTATAATTTCAGAACACACAGCTGATTTTTGTACCACTGTTGAAGCATGCTGGCACATTTTCTCCCAACAAGTATTTAAGGTTGATTGGCACATCAGTTTGATAGCAAAAAAAGCATGGGTAATACAATTCATGATCATAAACTTTCTTCATGGTTCCACTACAGTGAAATTTCTTTCCCCCCCCCGGGGGGGGTAAAATATATATTTAAACGTTTGCTTTATGTAGTATATTTTAAATGCTGCTATAATATCCTGATTGAGTGACTGAATCAGTGAGGTGGTATTAAGCTGTAAAAACAGCAATTGAATATTTGGGATGATCCAGCACTGGGTGGCTTGGCGTATTATCAATGAGTAAAAGTATTTTAAATTCCAAACCTTTTGTTCCGCATATTTCTGGATTTTAGGAACAAAACAGTTGTTGAACCAATTTGTAAACAGATCAGCCATCATCCTTGCCTTTTTATTCACCATCAAATGAACTAGAAATTTAATGTTCTCACCACTTCAAGCTTGTGGCATAAGGGATTTGTTGATTAACAAAAAGGCTTTAACATTTTATCCCCAGATTAAGTTTCTGCAAAACAAGAGTATCGCCCAATCTTTGGCCCTGTTAAAATCATTAGCTGATTTTTCAGATTCAGGTATTTTCTTCCAGAATCATTTCATTTCCCTTGAAATGAAAATTAAATATTTGATCAAGAGTATAACTGACCTATTCAATTATTTTTGCTAGCTTATTTAGAAAGCTTTTTGTAGAATAATTATCTGCTGATGCTACCTGTTTTTATTATTATTTTTGCATGGTAAAATGTGCATCTTTTTAGAAAACCTGTCAACCATCCCTCATTTGCATTAGCTACAGTTTCATCGCTATTTAAAGACTTGTTGATATTTCCAATTCCTGAAATTGGTTTTATATTCTAAGTGTTTTCTCTTTGATAATTTTCGTCTCAATATGTATTTTTTTTTCAGTAAATCTTCTATCCAGAAGACCATGTGTTTTATGTTTCCTCAAGCTAGGATTTCGACTATAAGATGTTTAGGAACTGAGCTTTGATTCTGAAATTATTAATTGTTGAATGAAGTTCTCATTTTTTCTAATTGTTCTTACAATCACTTCGTTTACACCAAAAGCTTTGCCAACAGATGTGGTATCTTCTTCTCTCTTTAGACAGTCTAAGTTTTTTAATTTAGTTTCTAATGAAATTGCTTGTCTCTTGAAAATATTTTGTTGTTGTTTAGGCATTTTATTAATAAGGGTATTTTAAAAAACGGTGAAAAATAATATTGCTCATAGAACTTTTTCAAACCGAAAATTAACACTATATTACCTTTTTTAAACTTTTGAAGGCATGCATTTTGAGAAGAAAATACTGTTGAGGACAGGAATTTTTTTCTACCTTTACTGACAGTTCTAAATGTCATCTGACAAAAGAGCCAGATAATGTTGTAAGTGGATACCCACGACGATTTTGTTAGAAAGGAATTGCTCTCACATGTCTCACTCAATAAATAATATGAAAATAGAAAATGAATGTAATATTTGCAAAAGAATTGTGCCTCAGAAAGCAATTATCTCATTTCCCTTTGATTTTTTTCAAGATTTTCTTTAGGAGATTCCCGAAAACTAGCCCTGAATCATTTCATTGTGCATTCATCCAGATGAATAGGATTGGAATGGTTGAACACAAAATATTCATTGATGTTTTGTCTGATATATGAGTTTTAACTTTCTAATGTTTACAATAAAAGGAAAGAAAATGTGAGCATTTTTTATGACAACAAGATAAACCAAGTTACTAACATGTATGGGCATAAACCAACCAATTTCTGATCACATTGTCAAAATTAAAACTTTTATTTATTTTTTTTATTGAAATTCACGTTAGAAAAAAAAATGTGTGTTTAAAAGTGCATTTGTTCTTTTTGGTCAACCGTGTTATTTCTAAATCGTATAAAAAAAAAAGACTGTGTAGAAGAAGAATTTGGTATATTTATATATATATATGAATGGGTTATTAGAAAAAGGGTAATATTCCAAAAAATATATTTTGATAGTGATGTGGAATAAAGATAATATTCTCTTTTCTCTGAATATATTCTTTTTCCCACTCAATGATTGAAAAGATTACTATACTATCATATGAAATGAAAAAATATATTTATAGCAATTCTAGCCAATAATTATCTCCAAGATGTCTCAATAGAAATTGTGGGAGATGAATTAGATACTTATATGTGTGAAAAATAATTGATATTTTCTTAAATGTATTAATTCATAAATAACTTATATTCTATAGTCTTTTTTTTTTTTTTTTTTTTGCATTTTACTCTTTTGGGAGAGGGGACTCGCAAAAATTTTGTTGTTATATAAGGAATTAAAAATCTAATCAAACAATTATTAAATAATTTGTTCATACTTTAAAAAATTGCTTCAGAAGAGATTAATATTTTCATGTGATTTTTCCTCATAAATATTGATCATTAAAGGAGTTATGCATTTTGTTGTTGATTCCCTATTTTCATTGTGAATTTAATAAAATATTTTATTTAGGATTCTTTGAAGATAGACATTTTGTGTGTAGTTTAGGGTTTGAATATTTTTTGGTCTACAGAGCTGTAAAACTGCTGGCCTAACATAAATTCTGTCAGAACAAATTATGTATATATTTATACAGAAACTAAAATTTATGCAAAATGATGCAACATTATATATAGTGGCATTAAGTGCACTTATTTTTAAAACTCAATTTTTGTTTTTGGTTCACAGAATTGGTCATTTCTGCATATATTTGTGTTGTACTTTTTAAAATTTCAAATAAGTTTGAAACTACTTATATGGTCAATAAAATTACAAACAAATATTTGGTGCAATTTTTTTCAATGGTTGTTAATTGTTGTATTTTATTGGCTCGTTAATTCATGATTAAACTGAAAGTACGCTTCATGATAAGCCTTTTTTTCTTCCATTAGTTTTTTTTTGGAATATAATTTGATTTTAAAATGGAGTTTTAACTCTATCAGCCCTGGATTTATATATTATCTTGAACAAAAGCTATATATATAGTATTAGTTTGGGGAATAATCCATTGGAGTTCTAAGGGTATTATGAAAATTATTTGTATTTTGTCACTTATAAATAGGATTTCTAATAACTCAAAGTAGGACACATTAACCAAATTGTTAAAGTATTGAGTTTTGCATCCAGCGACGTTCAAATCAGAATGTATATTCATGTCTTGATTCCACCAAACCCATCGTCTAGAACTGGGGTCTCCAAACTACGGCCCGAGGGCCACATCCGGCCCGCGGACAGATTTTGTCCGGCCCGCGGAGAGCTAGCATACTTGAAAGAAAACTCCTTCTAGAGAACATATTTATTTTTTATAGCAAATTAAATTTAGTTTACTGAAGTAATCTATTTTTATGTTGAATAATTATTAATATCACATCTACATTTATATGGTCATGGGCTAACTACTCATAACATTGTTGTAGGTTACTATATACTAACTAACAAATTATTGAAATGAATCCAACTAACATTTTATACATTTTAAATGAAAAAATAACTTATAACAAGCATAATGACATATGAAATACTAATGAGATTTATGTAATTGAGATTTTCCACTGACAATAGTTTGTAGTTGTGGACTAATTTTACTTGTACCAATTATTAAAAGAGATTTAAGATGCTCATCAGTTAATTTAGATCTGTAAACATTTTTTGTGTACTTCATTTTGGAAAAGGTCTTCTCACACAAATAAGTAGTACCAAAAACAGAAAACAGCCCACGAGCAAATTTATGCAAATTATCAAATTGTGTCAGTGGAAGACACTTATAAAATTCCAACAAAGATAAGTTTTGATATTTGTTCTTAATTATATCACTGCACTGTAGATCAATCATTTCCATTTGAAGTTCCGGGGCTAGGGTTTCAATGTCAGTATCAAAAGGATTCTGAAAAATCTTAATTTGATTCGCAATGGCATCAAAGTCCGAGAAACGAGTATCAAAATTTATTTTCAAAGCACTCAAAGTTTCGATTGCAAAATCGATAGGAAACTCGGTCTCAGTGGTGTGGCTGAATATTTCACATGTTTTAAAATGTGAAAAACATTTACTTCGTAGTTGTGATTGAAACAGTATCAATTTCTTCCGGAATGATTTGATATTAGTGTATAAATCAGGAAGATGCTGGTTTTCTCCTTGCAATCTCAAATTCAGTTCGTTCACATGTTTTGTCAAATCAACATAGAATGCTAACTTCCACAGCCATGCGTTGTTTTGCAATTCAGTAAGAGGGCGATGCTTTTCATTCAAAAAAATTTCGATCACTGCTCGAAGTTCAAAAAAGCGCTGAAGGACTTTCCCACAACTAAGCCAACGTACGGCAGTATGATAAGGTAAGTCATTTTCTCCAATCTCTTCAATAAATTGCACGAATTGTCGGTGATTCAGCCCAAAAGATCTGATAAAATTAACAGTTGATATGACTGGTTTCAGAACTTCAGACATATCCAAACATTTTCCGCACAAAGACTGTTGATGAATGATACAATGTAAGACTATTGGTTTTGAACCACCGTCATTTTCTACAGCCTTTGACACAAGAGCGACCACTCCTTTATCTTTCCCACTCATGTTTTTGCCTCCATCAGTTGTAATACATTTCAAGTTTTTCCATCGAAGGTTCTTTTGGTTAATGGCCATTTCAACTCCTTTAAAAATATCTGAACCAGTAGTTGTGCCATGAATACTATACATATCAAGAAGTTCTTCATGCACTTCATTGCTTTTATCTACTCCTCGAATATAAATCAACACCTGAGCAGTATCTGACACATCCGTTGACTCATCCAAGGCCAAAGAAAACCACTCAACATGTCCATTTTTGTTGAACAGTTGAGAGGATATATTTTCAGCGATGTCTTCTACCCTTCGAGCCACAGTGTTTGCTGACATACTGACAGTTTTTAATAAATTTACCTTTTCAGGGCACATTTCTTCGGCTACTGCGATTATGCATTCTTTGACCATTTCTCCATCGGTGAATGGTTTTCCACGTTTTGCAATTTCAAGAGCCACACGAAAGCTGGCATGATTTGCAGCCTCTTGTTCAGTTTTGAGTTTTGTAAATAAAGATTGCTGCGATTTTAATCCGAGCTTCATAGCTTCGAATTTTTCTGTCCGCAAACTTCCTGTATATTTTGAGTAATTTTGAAAATGTTTTGCTTCATAATGACGTTTAATGTTATATTCTTTGAGAACGGCTATGCTTTCATTGCAAATCAAACATAGCGCCTTGTTACTGGACTCAATTACGAAATACTGAATGTTCCACTGATCTTTGAATTTTCTGCATTCACTATCAATTTTTCGCTTCTTTTCCATTCTACTAAATCACACACAAAAGCAACAATTCAAATCAAAATATTGTTACAAAGATGTCTTAAACTTAAACACGCACAAACACGTTTTAAGGAGGTACGCACTATTTTATTTCACAGCAGTGTCATAGGAACTGACTTGTGGTTGCGCCACTAGCCTTCTTATATATTCCACTTACTGCCATCTAGAAGTGAGTGGAAGACACCAGAACTTTCTCGAACCAACGAGATTATTCTGTAAGTGCTATTAGCGCCATCTGTTAGCGATAGAAGGTACTACCTATTTCCGCTTGTGTCCACCAGATGTCCTGTCACGTTACTCCTCATGGCTCGCTCGTACTCTACGACTAATCTAGAAATTACAGATAATGACAGGAAAATTAATAATATGCAGTGTTGCCGTTTTGCGGACTTTAGTCCGATTTGCAACCTTTTTTAAACGTGGCGTACTTTTTCGGACTTTTTTTTTCATGTAAAAAAAATACTCATTCGTTACTTGAGTACTCGTTACTCGTTAGGAACCGAAGTAACGATTACTGAAGAAAAAAGTAATCAATGATTACTTGTGTATTTCATTACTTTTGTAATCAATGATTACTATGGCGATACGATGCGGGTACCCCATTATAACGGATACCCATACGATACGGAAAATACATCAGCATCCCCGTCGCTAGAGGCATAAAATTAAAGCGTTCCCGTCGCTAGAGGCATCTGGCAAAAAAGTAATCATATTTTACACCACTAGTGGACTGATTCAACTTTTTACCACCGGCAACAATGAATGATAATATGGTTTTGGCCCTTGGAATTTACTGGAGTAATCAATATGGCCCTAAGGCTGGAAAGTTTGGAGACCCCTGGTCTAGAATAACGAGGGCTGTTATTCGTTAAATGAAACTGGGCTTCTAAATCTTAACGCCCATATGGCTTAACCTTCTTTTAGTAAGGAAATCATTCAAGGCGACAAAAGCATGCTTTCAGAAAATTATCTCGACTCTTTTGACTACCTTCGAAGCGTTCCGAAAGTAAGAGTCGATGAAGGCTCCCTCTACTGGGAGAGGGAGCAGAAGTAAGTAGTTCTCTTATAAAAGAGAAATTACAAGTTTTATTTTTCTTAATTTTCATTATTTCGCTTGATTTCAAATTGGGAACTTTTTCATTTTTGTCCTAATTTTTTCCATATTCTTATATTCATGTTTTGACAGCTATCATAAAGATTGAAAATGTCCTCCCGAGATAATAAATATTTCCTCTAGACCATGCTTGTCTAAAGTGCGGCCCAAACGCAAATTATGAAAATATTTAAATTTACACATTTTTATTAAGAAAATAAATATTTGCAATATTTTTTATATGTAATCGATTCGTTCACATTTATTTTGAAATAAAAATTTAAATAAAAACATCGTAGTATGCCATGAGAATTTACCTTTCGAATTATGTGTGTATCCACTCGACGACGAATTTTTCGAAGAATTACAATATTTGTATGTAGTATATTGCATTGTATTTTGATTTCCTAATGGTTTTGGCTAATGGTGCTTTTCACAGAAAAAGGGGCCATCGAATTCGTTATCCATGGACGAAAGCATTGACGCTTCTGATGCGGCACAATTGGCAATTTTTATAAGAGGAATCGATGAACACTATAATATCACGGAAGAAATGGTTGCTTTAGTATCGTTAAAAGACACAACCAAGTCTGTAGATTTATTCGATGCATTAAAAACGACGATGAAACGTTTTCCTTACCTGTGAAAAATTGTATCTGCTATCATAACTGATGGTTTGGTAAAAATGGGGGACTCGTTAAAATGGTTAATAATGAAGCCGACCTTGCTGGCAATACGATCTTGATGGCATGTCATTGTCAAAATCGTATTACAATTTATGTGGAAAAATTTTAAAAATGGAAAGTGTGTTAAGCGACCATTATATAACTTTATAAGAACAAAAGGACTTAATCATAGACAATTTGAAGAGTTTCTTAAGGTAATGGGTACTGAATTTGCAGATGTTATTTATTATACAGAAGTAAGATGGCTCAGTTAGAGGAAAATGCTCAAAAGATTTTACGATTTGAGAACTGAAATACAAATATTTATGGAAACAAAAGGGAAACCTGTGGATGAATTTGAAGACGAAGATTGGGTTTTAGATTTAGCTTTTTTAGTAGACTTAAAAGAACATTTGAATGATTTAAATTTGAGACTTCAAGGAAAAAATCAATTTATTAATAATATATTCCAAACAATTACAGTGTTTGAAAGTTGAAATTTTGGCACAATCAAATAAAAGTAAAAGATTTGTCACATTTCAGTACATTTTTGATTAAATTCGAGAGTCTGAAAGTAGGTTTTCGAAAAAATGAAGAGTATTTCAACATATTTTCTTCCCCATTTCCTCTAGAAATAAATAAATTACCTTCAAATGGAATGCATTGAACTGCAGAGTGACATTCAACTGAAAGAAAAATTTAGGAATACGATAAATATCTTAATTTTCACAATCATGCTTTATTAATGTCTTCAGCTTTTGGCAGTACCTATATTTGTGAACAAATATTTTCAAAAATGAAGCATACGAAAAACAAAAATAGGACAAAGATCACTGACAAACATCTTGAAAATGCATTAAGAATTGCAACCTCGTCTATTGAACCTGAAGTCGATTTGCTTGTTCAACAAAAGCAAATTCATCCATCTCATTAATTTGAATTTTTTCCCGTCTTTATGAAATCCAAACTAAATGAAATAAAACTTTTCCAAATTTAAAATAAATATGTACCTATACATATCTAATTCAAATTTAAAAAAAAATATAATAAAAAGAAGTTAATTTATTTAGTTAATTTTTATTTCCATTTGCTGAAAAAATATTGTATGCGTTGCCTAGCAAAATTTTTTTTTTTTGCAATGTGGCCTCAAACGGTCATAGTTTAGACACCCATGCTCTAGACCAGGGATGGTGAACCTTTATGCATCAACGTGCCATTTTTTCTAAAAAAAAAATGTTTAATGAGATCTTCGACGTGCCGTCAAATAATTTTGACTTCGTGATTATTGGAAAAATAATAATACTAAATACTATCAACTCAAAGCTCTTTATTTACTACAAAAAAAATACATTTTGCAATGTCTCAGTTATACGCGTAATCCAAATTAAAGTAACATTAGTGTGACTTCTGTTGCTGCACATTAGATGACAAATAACTTATACTAGGGTTGTAAGATGTTGCTTTTAGCAGAATGCATTCTGAACTCGAATCATCTGTTAAACAGGTTCTAAGCGAACCTTTAATGTTATTTATCTCTGAAAATAATGATTCTCAGGCATAGGTAGAGGAAAATACGGTTAAAATAGGAGAGCCAGCTTCTTCAAATAATTAAATGTATCTGGTAACGAATTCCATGTTTCCAAAATTTTGCTATTGGTATTTTTACTTATATTGCTTGCCAATCTTTCTGTTTCAATTAATTCTAACTCTTTCCTTGTTTGAATAAATTTTTGAATCTATATTGGAAATCAATCAGCTGCATTTCAAATTCTTCAATTTCCAACCAATCGAATTGGGACAAGTTCAGTTGATCAAATAAAGTCATATCAAAGTACATAATAAACTTGAGTGTTTTTACCTTTTTTTTTCAACTTCACGTCTAGACCACAGTTTAATCTTGTTTGGCGCAGCATAGCCATGTCTGGCTCTTGCGCCAATAAACTTTACATTCACTCACTCATTCACAATAAACTTGAGTGTTTCCAATAATTCTTTGAACTGAGAAAATCTCGCTGAAAATTCATTGATTGAAGAATCAATTACAGAAATAAATTCTTCATTGACTGTTTCTTCGCCAGGTTTCTCATGTGTACCTAAATCGTTTATTTATTTATTTATCAAATTTGGAAAACACTTGTAGTTTCTTGTAATAATATCGTTCCTGTGTGTGAAAAACATGCAATTTAGCGTCAAAAGCACGAATGAGATATATCATGATGATAATTTTTTTTTTATTTTTGCCTTGAAGCTTCACGTTCAATTCATTCAATCGTCGGCATATGTTTGTTAAAAACATCAATTTTGAAAGTCACATAACATCCAACAACTGTGGGTATTGCTCAATTTCCCCCTCATTTTGCAGAAACAGTGATTTCTTCTAAGCAATCAACTAATCTTTGAAGTACTTTCCCGCGCCTCAACCAGCGAACATTATTATACATCACTAAGTCATTATACACCGAACTGACTTCATTTAACAAACCATCAAACTTTCAATTATTTTTAAGGCCTGCGATTGACTGTTTTTGTGACTACCGCTATTACATTATCAAGAGATGTTAAACAGTTTTTAGCACACAAGGCTTGTTGGTGAATGATGCAAGGGAATTCAAGAATCGGATATCATACATTTGTTTGAAATAAACTTATGAAACAATTTTTTTGCCCACTATACTTGGAGCACCATCAGTTGTTTTTGAAACAATTTTTTTCAAATCAATTTCTATCTCAGCAAGCGAATGTTTAACAGCTGAAAAAATATCAATGCCCTTTGCAGCAGTTAGCAACGATGTTATCGCAATTAATT
Organism: Nephila pilipes; assembly: GCA_019974015.1. NCBI lineage: Eukaryota > Metazoa > Arthropoda > Arachnida > Araneae > Nephilidae > Nephila > Nephila pilipes. The sequence continues at coordinate 34,650 of BMAW01063591.1, read as the reverse complement.
CTTCCTTAATGACGTTTCCTACGCAATATCGAGCAAAAACAGCTAAACGTGCAAATTTAGTGACGTCAGTGCTTTCGTCAAGACACAGTGATATAAAAGGAGCGGAGTTGATGTCATTTTTTTGTTGATCTGCTACATTTCCGGCCAGTTTTAAGATTCTTTTATTGCGCTTAATTATCAAAATCATGAAAAAGTGAGGGCGCGCATGTTAACCAGGCTTCCTTCCAAAACCCTCCTTGAAAAGGTTTACTACGCAGAGCAATGATATTTGCAGCCGAGTAATTTGCCACGCTCGTATGACAATTTTTGCCAACATATTTATTCATAAACGTCGACTGTTTAATTCTTTCTTTCATTGCACTTGCAATTAATCCCTTTTGCTCTGGTTCACTTTTCTGACTAACAAAATTGTGATTTGTTTCAAAATGCCGTTTAACAGAGGATGTTCACATACCACTATTCCAGAACATAAAGCACACACCGCTTTGTCGCCTTTACTAATCATGCCATATTTCTCAGTCCACCGTGTTTGAAATTCTCTGATACACTTACTATTTTGCACTTTTTGTTTTTTGTTGAACTAGCCATACTAAATAACAGTTAAAAATCGTAAATATAACACAAATTGATTTTAAAATACAGTTTTTTCAACGTAATTGACTATTATACTATGCGTCATTAGCAATTGTAGTCCACGATGTAACTACAATAACAAAAGTGCGCGCTTCCTGCCGCCCGAACACTCCATAGCGTAGCATCACTCGCGTTCGTTCGTAATATGCTTAATGGTGAACTGAGATCGGTGGCGTGTCCAAAATATTGTGTCGCGTGCCATTGGTTCGCCATCCCTGCTCTAAACAATCTCCCCACTCGCAATCGGCGTTCGATTCTTCCCCTCCTAGCTTAATTCAAAACGAGAGTAATTTAATCTCTGTCGTCCTTTCATACCGTTTATTTCATACTTTCCCAGTAGGGAAGGGCTAAGGAATCTTTAGTTCGTGGTTACCAATCGGGAGGGGGGCGCACACCAAGCAAACTCAATGGATCTCTTTCCCTCGTTAGGCGAAATTACCCTTCCGTATTCTTCAAGTATTTGAAAGTTATCCCAAACTAGGAAGAGAAGCTGGTTTTTTTCATTGTTTCAAAAATAGCCATTCTTCCCGTTCGATAACTTTTTTTTTACTCCTTTTTTCATGCCTTCTAATTTCAAAAAATTCCATTTCTACCATTTCATTTTTTTAAAAAAATCGTATAAATCTATTTATAAAAGATCGACTATGCTAGTGAAATAGCTTCTTCAAATACTGAAAGGAAATATTCCAAATTTTGTGTACACTGATTAATTATATAAAATAAAAGCTATTAATTGGTCAGAACAAATTGCTGTGATGTATATCAGTATGCAGTTGTATTAACTGAAATAATTATTAGAATTTTGAAAGTTTTACGCCCAACTCTAACTGCCCCAATTCTATAAGTAAATAGGGAAAAAAATTATTACTAGCACTTGCTTTTATTAGGAGTTTGATTTTTATAACGAAAAGGCGCAGATTGTATTATATAAATACACTTTTCATTTACTTTTTACTAGATTTTATTTGGATTACTCTCGTATTGAAAAAAAAAAGTTTTAAAATCAGCTTAACTCAATTTTTGTTTTTAGTGAAATTTTTTTTTATCTAAAACAAAGACTTACAAAAATTTAAAGGTTATGATAATTTGAGTTTGTAACAGGTAATCACGTTACAGTAACAGTATCATTAAAATCACATGTATGCATCAAACACTCGTGATAGAAACTTATAAAACACAGAATATACCAACAAAAGAATAAATAGTATGCATGTCAAATATTTGTATTGAAAGACACAAATTTTATATTTTATTTCCATATCAAAGGCAAAAATACAATAGAAATGGAATAATGAACGTACAATTTCAAGTGTCGCTCCCTTTATCAAACCTTAGTTAATTTTTCTGAAGTCAGTTGCTAAAAAGTTCATTATGTTACTCCCGTAAGACATTAATGCAAACAAATAAATAACAAAATGTAAGCTTGAATAAATCATATTTTTCTAAAAATATAGTACTATTTAATAGGGAAAAAAAAAAAAAAATAGATATAAAATAGGGTGACTAATTTTAAGAACTTTATGTGAAAGCAATATTCTAAGGTACTGCATATAATCTTAATCTACGTCTGTATTCAAAAAGTAATGTAATCAACCTTGAGTTATGGATACGTTTTATAAATGTATCTCAATAAGAGATTTTGCCCACACAATCTCATAGTATTAGAAATTTCTTGATTATTCTCTCTTAATTATGTAAAATAAATTAACTGGGAAAGAAATTTACACCAATGGACACTATTTTTAATTACAAGCAAGGAATAACATTTTAGATATGAAATTATTGCGAATTTCATCTCAATCGCTCAATAAAAACAAGTACTTGTTTCGACTTAGGATTATTTCTAAAGAATCTAAGTTATTTATTTATGTTTTGGCATTAAGACTGAAAAAAATCAATAACTGGAAAAGAAGAGACGAGAAAAATAAAATATCAATAAGCATCTCTACCATATTAATGAAAATACAATTTTTTCTTTGTATATATTTTGGTGAAATCTCGTTTTCCTATCGTCATGAAACGTCCCTTTATTTCGTGTCGAAAAAACAATTCAATATATTTATTATAGCTTTATTAATTTAATATCCACTTAATAATTTTCATTCTGCATTACTTATTAGAATAAAGAGAGAGAAAAAACTAATATCGAGGTCGAATTCTGAAAACAAAAGACCCGTGTGGTGACAGGGAATGACAGTATAGTCCCACTGTAGCTCATGCATGTCGTAAGAGGCGACTAAAACGGGTACCCAGCGTCTGAGGGTATAGTCCGGCACCCTGCCCCTGGGGATTATATCAGGGGACCTCAGGGACTTGCCTTCTTTATGTAAGCAAAGCATCATGACCCCGAGGCACCCTAGTGAAGTTTTTCTTTCCCATGGGGTTTACTGTCTTTAGTAAATACTGGTTACGCATCCCCGGGTTATCCTAGAGATCCTTCTCTATTTTCGACCCTCCTTGTCAACCAATTTGTGTCTTTTCTTCAATTTTACATCTAGACCACAGTTAAATCTTGTTTGGCGCATCATAGCCTTATCTGGCTCTTGCGCCAATAAACTTCACTACCACTCACTTTGAATAAAAAAATTTTAGTATTGAATATTTATTAGTTTCGCACTTGGAAGAAACACGAGAGCTATTAATTGTTTTTAAATTTGAAACACGGTTGCGGTTCTAGGAAAATAGGACTCGGAACACTCGGCTCGACTGAAATATCGCTAACCACGAAATAGAAAACATAATTATTCGGCTACTCCAGGCACTATTTCAATGCAGCAAGATAATGTTTTCATTCTTGAAAAATGTATTATCCATGTTAAATTGTGCACATATCTAAGAACCAGAAAAAATTTTACATGCAGTTTTTTCTCTCTCTATTCTTCATTTAATCATAAAAATTCGATATATTTCAATCTAATTCCCATAAAAATTACTATTTTGAAAAAATAGTAATAAATGATCACGCAAATAATATATGTAGATGTGCATTCTATTTTATCATAAAAATTTGAACAATTTTCCTTTAGTTATATTACATATTTTTAAGAAAAAAAAAAAAAAATTTCTCTTCTCGCTCTCATCGTAAGTTATGCAATACTCATGTGTTGCTAATGTATGAAAATGGCAATACATTTAATGTATGTATATTGCATACACTATCATACGAAAATGGAAATATATTTAAAAATGTGTGTGCTAGTCTTTTATTCTCAAAATCCTTCTACATAAATATAGTTAAAATGTTTTGTGGTTAATCTCTTGAATAAGTATATACAGTTGAGTCAATCGAATTAAAATTAGTACTTTTGAGTTTTAAATGTTATTTCAACAGTGATGTGCTACAATATAATGTTTGGTTGGTTTTATTAACGTAACTCTAGAAAGCAACACGAGGGCTATTGACAACGGCCCTCGACATTTTGAACCTCGGTCAAATGACGAAGACGACAACTGATCTGGCACCCCCCTCTCCTAACTAGCAAACTTGACACTTTCAACGAATAATACGCAATTGTAAAAGCTTTAAAAGAGAAACTCTCGGATTAGTACAAATTCTGAGAAATCTGCCGAGTTCCCCCAACGGGTCGTAAATCTCGTTTTGTCAATGGGGTTTTTACCATGAATCCTTGCGCACTGAGGTGGAACTTTTAATTTTGCTTTCACTTCTTTCCTTGTTTACTTTGCGGACTCCACAAATTACAAGCAGCGAAATAAATAATTTTTTAAAAAAAATATGCACTTGAAAGAGCATAAGAAAAGGAAGGATTCTGTGGAATAACTTTTTTTATACCGATTATTCAAAGTATTTTTGTGATCAATTTAGTGCTCTGGATGCGAGTTTTTAGATCTTTAATAAAAATACAAAAATCAGAAGAAAAAAAAAGTAATTCCACAGAAGCCTTCCATTTTGAATGCTCTTTAAAATGCACGTTATTCCATGCAGTAAAAACAAATATTCCAGATATGAGATTTAAAGTAGGCAACTCCACAGGATTAACATGAGTTACGGAAATTCGGAGTGGCGTGTCGATGGAAGCCTTAACCACAGAAAAGGAATGTTTGAGAGTAGGGGACACGTTATTTACTGCAATAGACAACTTGTTTACTGAATAAACCACTGTAGCCAAGTGGTCATGGTTACAAACATGTAGCTGGAGATGTTGCGCTATGGGTTTTAAATGTCAAGCTTAATTGTATTTTAAAACTGTTTTTACATCACTGATTCCACTAAAGACTCATCATGTTAAATAACGGGGCCCGCAGAACAATAAATGGCACAGAATTTTTCTTGGTGCGAAATTTAGGAGAGTGAGGTACCAACTTTGGAGTCATCCTTGTCACCACCCTAGTGATCTTTTTCCTTTCCCATAAGATTTATTGTCTTTGCTAAACATGAATGATACACCCCTGGGATACTTTAGAGACCCTTCTCTATTTTTGATCCTCCTTGTCAACAATTTTTTTTTATCTTTTTTCAAGAGTCTAAATCGCAGTTACACAATGGTTGGCGCAGCATAGCCATATCTGGCTCTTGCGCCAATAAACTTCACCATCACTCACTCACTGGGTCGTCCTTGAATTCAAATTATGAGGTTCTTCTCATCGACTTCGGATAGTTTCTATTGTGATGTTAACAAATTCACTAAAGAACATTATTTGAATAAAAGAGATCTGATAAATATTAAATGTGTTATAGTTTCTTCCTTACCTTATGGCGTCGGTGGAGTTTGGAGCGAATCATGTTAGCAGCCCCGGCCTTCTCTACTAAAGGGTCTGAGAGCAAGTAACCATTTGGTGCCCTACATTTTCTATAAAGTAAAAAATTATAAACTCGTACATATATGGCGAATGCATGTTTATTTAATGCGCCGTTTTCTCTTTGTTAATACATAACTTAATTAATTACTTAAGAAAAATTACAAATTTTGCAATTTGTTTTTTGAGGCTTAGTATGGCAAATGCTTTAAAGCGTTCTGCACACATGTTTGACCGAAGATAATTCTTTATTAATTTTAATTTGTGCAGAAAGAGCGCTCAGCACTTGCTATAGTTACTGGCAAAGTAATGAAAAGTTTTAATACAATTAATATATTTAGAAATAACTCATTATCATTATTATTTAGTATGTACTGCATTATGTCTTGTGCGTTATTTACATCCCTTTCAATCAAAATCAAACACTATAGCAAATCGATTTCCTGGATCAGATTTTCATCTGCATCAAGGCCGCGGTAGCCTAGTGGTCATGCTTCGGACTCGTAGCCGACAGTTTTCGTTCAGTCGCGGGTTCGATCCTTGGCCACCAAAGACTCGCCGTGTAGCCGGGGCTATAACTTCATCTTCGGAATATATTCGTTTTTCCGGAAAATGTTCTTAAATATTCAAATTACGTACTAGCACATTTGCTTCGCATAAAAATGTGTTAAATTTTGTTCTTAAATTTTGGATTTTGCTGACTAAATTTAAAAGTCGAGTCAAGAACAATTTTTTTTTTTGCTTGAAATAGTTCATTGACTGTGGTAGATTTGGACAATATTGCAAACCATACTACCAAATATAAAATAAATGGCATTTCTTGTATTAAATTCAATAGACACTTTTAGCTTCGGATACCGCTGTATTATCGTTACTTACATCAATAAATTCTTCTAGAGAAGAGGTATATAATCTTTTGTACGTTGAGAAACCCTTTCGGCTTACCATTTTCTTGAAGGGACTTCTTGATCAAAGAGAAGAAAAAATAAGATCTCAAACCTTTATCCTACTCATATTTACAAAATTACTATTGCATTTCTATTTTATCACAATAGAAACGTCTTAGTAATTTTTTTTAAAATAATATCTTCTATGAATAATAGAAAAAAAGCAACCATATTGTTATAGAAAATTCTTTTTCTTTGAGAGTGAAAATCTTGGAGGCTAATGACAAATGACAATTTATTCGTAAATCTTCAAGGCAGCACACAAGTAGCACAATTTGGACAATAACAGATACACAGCACTTGCACAATTCAATGACACAGATACAGGAACAAAACACACATTAAGTACAGTCACAGTAATTTCAGCAACGTTCAACTCATCAGCTTATACTCTTCACTGCGAATAGCCTCCGCAGTAATATTCTACACTTACTGGGCAGGCTCCAACGATTCCCAGCAGATATACGTTGCTTCTTCACAAATTCACCTGGCACGCTCTACTTCAAGGGCCAACAGCGTTCAGTCGATCCCTCGATCAATCTCCTCAACAGAATCTCCCAAGACAGACTCTCCGTAACAGTTGCGCTAAATTCAGGCCGAATCTCGAGCAGATTCACTCAGCCACGATTTTCCGATCGGTCTACAAAGCAGACTCCACAGACAACTGATTCCGTACACAGATTCATCCCTCCACCAGACTGACTGGCGCATTAACACCTTTCCCGGCCAGGCGTGACGTCACATGCAAAACTTTACGAAAAGTCTGTTCTTTCTTCCCTATCGATTTTTCGTCTCGGTTCCAGCACCTTCGAGTACTTTTCATTTGTCACCAAGCCAGAAAAGGGTCTCCAAATCTGTCGCCAAGATGACGGGGTCATTGCTTGAACTCTCTTTTGTCAATTGGTGACATCTCTGTAAATAGATATTTTCCTTTATAAGAGAAGCATTACAGGGAAGCATCAATTCATGTTCGTAACAATATTTTAAATTATAACAAATTAATAAAAAGAAAAGTTTATGAATGAATTGGCTGTGATTGTTTTTTATTGTAAAACATTTTTACGTTTGGAATACTTGCTGAAATCTGCAACCTAATGTCATCTACAACATCCAATCTGTTTCTTTATTTTGTTTTTGTCGCAACGTACTAAGATAAAGATGTTTCGCATACATAGGTTGAAACATATGACATTAGATGTTTCACAGATCTTTTGGCAATTTCAGGATATTCTTCTCTAATGTCAATCCAAAAATGCATATTATCAACTAGAATAAAATTAAGTTTCTTTTGAGTGTCTGTCGACATATCAATTTTTTTTTTTTACTGGGAATTCGGAGGTGTCACAGTCTTGAGAAAGATTTTGGATTCAAGATAATTTTTCTTTTTGAACAAGAAAATATTCAAAAAATGTGTTTTACCGATTTCATAAATGTTGGACCAAACTAATTTTTACATTTTTATCGGGATTAGCGTTACTGTCTACTAAAATGTTATGCAAATTAGGAAAGTATTCAATATTATCTTTCAAAATACAACCAGTACAAAATTTTAATTTTAAAAGAGTGGTGTCAATTTTACTTTATACCTTGAAAATAGTGAGATAAGTGGTCAAATAATTCGGCGATTCTTCACCAGAATCAAACAATGGAGACTAATATGTGACCTAATGTGTCTCAATTAATGTATTTGAATAATTGTACTTGAAGCGCGCGACTGTTACAAAATTTAAGATTTTATTTTATCTATAAAATATTTATTTATATTTATTTTTACAAGCAAACTTCCACAAAGAATTCGATCTTTTATTAAAATTACAATTTATTAAAATTTTGGCACTTTGATTAAGCAAATAGTGATCTCTTGCCTCTGACAAAATTCCAGAGAGCTATAGGATTCCGCGGTATCCAGGTTGAAGACCATTATTGTAGAGCATTACAAGTCTGTTCAAACTGTCTATACACAGTTTTAACGGAATCTGTTTTGGCTTCTCAACGAGTGTCGCATAATGGTTCAAGAGTAATTTTTAAATACTTTTGTAAAATTTCCCTTATTTTTGTAGATGCAGAAAATAAGCAATATAAACAATGCAATACCCCCCCCTTTTATTATTATTATTTTTTATTTTTTACGCATTGCTGGCAGTGGTATCACAAATTAATAAATTAAAAGAACATAATAAGCAAGGCACATATATTGCATGAGGGTTTCAGCAATTATTCTAGGTTGTACACTTTTCTATTTCTTTTTCATGTTGCTACTGTTGTATGCCTGCCCTCTATATTTCATTATATCTGAATCAAACGCACTTAATTTTTTCAACAGTTTTTGCTAGTCCTTCTCTAATCATATCAATTACTTCAATAAACCTCATAAATGACTCATTTAATGTTAATTTTTTCTCTTCAAAATTTACAAACCTAATAATGACTGAAGTTTATTCCTTATGGAGAATATTGGGAGTACAATCCATTTGGATACTATGGTACGTGACTGGTTTTATATTGTCTTTGATATTGTTAAAGACTTCATTTTCAAATGCAGAAATAATTTTTTCTTGTAATCTGTGCTAAATAATGCGCAATTCTGTTTTCCGAATTTTTTTTAAAATTCTGCTGATATGATCCATTTGCACAGAGTCGTACTTACTTAAAAATTTGATTTAACTCAAAAAAATTTCCATTATTAGGGGTTTCACCCTTTGGCATTTTTTGAATGTAGCTCGTAGTGGAAAATGATCTCCCTTCAGCATTCTTAGCAAATACTCATTTATGTTGTACAGAACTGGTTTTTACACAAAACATTCTAAACTTATGAGTTATAATACTTGGCCATCATAATCAAGTGAATATAAGTGATCCATAAACTTGATTCACTTATATTCACTTGATCATATTTGTTATTGTCATTTTCTGATTCGATTACATTCCTATAAACATACGGGTCTTCAACGAATTTCGCAATTTCTACATTTTCATTACAAGACTATGTAGTGTATGCAGAGCTTTTTTCTCCAGGTGAATCTTGAATTGGAAATTCTTAAAGAATCCGAACACCTTCGGAGAAAATTTTTTGAAATACATTGATATTTGCTATCAAAATGTTTTAATGCTAAAATATAGCTTAAAACTATGAAAAACACATATAATAATATGCTTTTAATTCAAAAAAAAATTTCGAGTGGAAAACATGGTGAAAATAGTACATAAATTGACTATCAGAATAACGCTCATAACTCAAAAGTAAACAAATGTATCATTATTCTGTAAATTTTATCTCTTATTATCATTATTCTGTAAA
>BMAW01063591.1:0-25007 GCA_019974015.1 Nephila pilipes | reverse complement strand
ATCATTATTCTGTAAATTTTATCTCTTATTATCATTATTCTGTAAATATTATCGAAAATAGTTTATTTTTAGTGAGCATCATAGTTCATTACACATCTAAATCTCAGTTACTCGTATTCTTGATCATGACGCCTTTCGCACCTCAGAAATTCTTCGTCATAACTTTTCCACTCGATGAGATAATCCTCGCCTTCTTTGGAGCAGATTCATCGGAAGCAAACCATAGTTCTTATTATTGCTTTCTTCCCTTGAGTATAATGATGAATTCAGGCTCATCAACGGTGACAACTCGATGAGGCGGCTGTCAAATTTTGATTTGGCAGCGAATGGCAACCAAATCAAAACTAACTGATGAATCAATGTCAGATTTATTTCGGCTCCATTTAACAGATACGAGGGTTGCTATTTATATTTCTGTCCTAATAATGAAAAAACAAATATGTAGGATCGAAATTGGTTTTATTGTTTTTCAAAATATTCTCCATGATGATCAATACACTTTTGCATGCGTTTGAACCAATTTTCAAAGCACTTTTTCCAGTCCGATTGAGGTAACTCCAAAACATGCGTTTTGAATGCATCAACCGCTTCTTCGAGGGTCGAAAATCGTTGTCCACGTAATTTATTTTTGATGTGTGGGAATAAGAAGAAGTCATTGGGTGCCAAATCAGGGCTGTACGGCGGATGACCCATCAGTTCGATCTTTCGCTCCGTCAGAAATGCCTTTGTTTGAGTCGATGTGTGAGAGCTCGCATTGTCATGATGAAGAATGATTCGCCTGTTCTTCTGCTTTTTTTCGAATTTCTCCGATGACTTCTGGCAAACAAATGGTCGTGTACCATTCAGAATTGACCGTCCTGCGTTGCTCTAACGCCACTATTGCCACATGACCGTTAATGCCGAAGAAACAGGCAATCATTTGTTTCGATGTGCTTCTTCCTCGAACAACTTTTGTTGGTTTTGCCTCATCTTGGAAGACCCATACAGTTGATTGCTGTTTTGTTTCCGGCTCATATGCATAGATCCATGATTCGTCACCTGTGTAGATGTTATACACAGCCTTTGATGTACCTTGAATGTATTTTTCCAACATTTCCTTGCACCAATCGACACGAGCCTTTTTTTGAGAGTTTGTCAGATTATGCGGGATCCAACGCGAACAAATTTTTTTTACGCTCAAATGTTCATGCAATATTTTATTGATGCTAGTCATACTAATGTCCAAAGACGCCTCTATCTCACGGTATGTCACATGACGATCTTGCTTTATCAGTTCACGCACAGCATTGATCTTTTCTGGCACAACAACGGATTTTGGACGACCTGCACGGGATTCGTCCTGGATCGAACATCGACCACGATTAAATTCGTTATACCAATTTTTTACAGTGCTGTAGGATGGCGCTTTATCGCTGTATAAAGAATTAAGTTCATCGAAGCACTCTTGTCTTGACAATCCACGTCGAAAGTTATGAAAAATAATGGCACGGAAATGTTCACGATTCAATTCCATTTTTTGACAGAGAAGAACTTTTCAATTTACTGTCAACAACACAAATAAAGCTATAATGGTAAATCGTTTGCTGAATTTATGTTTAAAAATATCAAACTTTCGATTAAAATCGTCTGCGGTCGCCTAGCAACACTTACTGTTGCCAAGGCCAGAAATATAAATAGCAACCCTCGTAACAGCACCCAACGATAACAACGTTTTACCTTAAAGATGCCATCTGTCTTCGAATACAAGTACTTTTTGTATCCCCCCCCTCGTGTATTACAGTTCATGGAGGTTTCATTTAGGCAAGTTTTGAAGAAAATTGTTATACTTTTATTAGAATAGGAAAAATTAATAAATGAGCTTTTCAAGCTTTATTTTAAGCAGTTCACATACTTAAAATTTTATGTGAACCGAACATGTAGGTGATTGTAATAACGGATGATTTTTCGTATCGAGATCAAATATTAACTTTCGTATCCAGAAATTTAAGGTGTGTAATACTTACGAAATGCTAAGTTATGGAAAATAAGCGTACCATTCACACCACATTGAGTGAATAAAGCCAACATTAAAGAGGTGATAATAGTTTTAATAATTTTGGTCTATTAAATAATTTCTTACACACATATTTTGTCCATAAATGTAGTTTTCTTACAATTTCGATAGTAAAAAGACAGAGATTTTGGAGCTGGTTTTTTAAAAAAATTTCTTGAACTGCTAAGTAGTTATTCTTTTCACCCTGTGTGCCGTGTAAGTGATTGTTTGGTCTTCTGGCGCAACAGCCAAATCAGGCTATAGTGCGCCGGTATGGCGCATAAACTTGGCAACGTTTTTTCCTTTGTTTTTTGGTAGCCAGAAAGTATTAAAACCGTCAAGTATTAAAAAAGAAGAAATAATTTAGGTGGGTGAACTGCTAAGTGGTTACTCTTTTCACTTAGTTTAGCGCGTATGTGATTGTTGGGTCTTATGGTGCAAGTCAAATTTTGCTACGCCGGTATAGCACGTAAACTTAGCAAAATTTTTTTCTTGGCGTTTTGGTTACCGGTAAACCGATAAGAGTTAAAAAAAAAAAGAATTTAGTTTGAATGCTCTAAATATTGCGTCAAAATTTTTGTAATTAATTTAGAACACTCAAATAGAATTGATTTTATTTTTATTCTTTTATGATTTCGTGGTTCATAAAAAGAACACATCTTCCAACCATTCACAACAAACAAAGCACCAATAATTCATAGCTATATAATTAATTATCCAATTCTACGATCAAAAAAATTTAACGGTTTGGTTCTGTCATTGTATTCATAAAATGATTCACAGCTAAGTTGTATTTAGTCACTGAAACAAAAAAAGATAACATTTTCTTTCAAATCACATTTTAATTCCCTCTACCTTGACTTTTGCTATGAATGTATTCAGCCTCAAGAAGATCATCTACTTTCCTTTGTAATATTTCATTTTGTTTTGTCTTCGCTTTCGCTAGTGTTTTCGATATTGTATTGACTTGAGTTGAAATTTGAAATTTCAACTGTACGCTCAAAGAAACAATTCGCTTATTTACATAAGTTTTTCTCTTTGTTTTTATCTCTCTCAATATCAAGTTTTTCTTAAACTTTGTCCATACTGTATCTTTATAATATGAACAAAAAATAACTACACCCTCTATAGAATTTCCAGTAACTTGAAGAACTAAAATTTGACTTGGGGTTAATTTTAAGAAGTGTTTGGAAGCGTAGATGTTATCATGTACCAATTTCTCACACTGAATAGAGTTTTCAATTGTCATCTTTTCACCTATTATAATTTTACTAGCTAGTAAAGGTAAGATTTTTTCCTTCTTTTGGTACATATGAAGACATAGATGCCTTAGGTGAAATAGCTTTCGCAACAATACATCAATTTCTTTACTTTTGAGATTCTGATATTTTTGAAGATTGCAGTTAATCGAAGTTGAAAAGGAAATGTCATCGAACACTTTTCGGATCTTTGCTTTGCCTTTTAAGAATTTTTTGAATTTGATGTCTAAAATGTTTGTGAATTCTTGAACGTGTTCGAACTTCATTTTATCGCATATTGCTAAATATTGATCCTGTAATATTCGGGAGAAATGAATTTGTATTTCTAGCCATGGTGTAAAATCTTTTTTAATACTTTCTACTGCAATTGGTTCCAGAATGGAAGCAATTATGTCAAGTTTTGTATCGTTTAATTTTGAAAGTTCATTAGTTTCGGGTTGAAAATGTCGCATCAATGAATCAAAAAAGGCTGTATAAACGAAAAATATTCTGTTGTGGTCATTACACGATACGAGATAGTCGATAATGATTCCTAGAGTTCGTACTGAGTTCATCAATAAGAGGTTTGGCACTGTATTTGCGACAATGCTTTTAATGTTCCGAACTGTATTCCTTCTGAAATCCATTATTATTTTCGATGAAATTTTATTAAAACTATTTGTGAAACGCTGAACGGTCGCGTTTTCCAATTCAGTGGGTAAAAACATATCAATTATGTCATTTTTCAATTCTTTATCTCTCAAAGTTTGAATTAAATTCCCTATTAAAAATAAACTAATTTCAATAGATTTCAAGACAGAAGGTTCTTTATAGTAAACAGCCTGACTTGCAAGGTTTGAGAATAAAACAGGAACAACAAACTTCTTAAAGAAAGTTGTTCGAAACTCACTGACAATATCTTCGATCTCTAAGCGTAGTATATCATCCATATATTCAATTTCTTCTTCAAATCTGTGACATGCTAATTTAACGGCGTGTTCTTGTCGTTTTTCTAAGGAATCTTTTAAATCAAAGACGATGCATTTAAAAAATGTAGCCAGATTAGCAGAATGTCGAGGTATTCCATACTGGACAACATAATCTCTTACTTCACCTTGACATTCTTTAAAGATGACTAAAAGACTAAGCCTTACAGAATTTTTAACCATGATGTCTTCGTGAAAGCTGTACTTCAAAAGCCATTCCAAAATTGGAAAGCATTTTCTATCAGAATCGAAGAGTTGTGGCAAAATCCCTGGTGATAGTTTCCGTATCAGGATCTTCAATATGGTTATATATTGCCCAATTTTATCCTCGCTGCTGACGTCATATCCGTTGGGGAAAAACTGACTTAGATCTTCGGTCCACAGAATATTATTTTGTTCTGAGCATTTTGCTTTCTTAAATGCTTTTATTAGAATTTCTGAAAACTGACTTGATGCATTGGATTGGATCTTTTGACTCATCGAATAACAAGATTTGTTTTTTGGATTTTTAATATAATCATAAATTAACATTAGAAGATCGAATTTCTTAAAATTGAACGATTCGATGAAAAATAAGTCGAATCCAATTAAAATTCGATTTCAATTCAAACAACTCGAAATTTGGGAAAGATTTAATCTTCACCACAATTTATTGAAAGTTTCAATTTCTAGAGTTAAGTTGTAAAATTGTTGTAGCAATCTTGAGCGTAACCACATTTTCTAAATAACGCCACACGAGACATTTATAATAATAAGAAATATAATTTCAATATAGTCATTTTTAGGGTTCACAAATTTGGTACTTTTCGATTGAGGTGAAATATGTTCTCCTCTTTCATGGAAGAATTGAATGCTGATTTAAAATACCGACTTAAATGTTGAGAAATGAAATACATAAATATATACGCCGGTTTTAATTACAATAGTACTGAAAACAGATTACAATATGTAATGATTTATTTTACTTTCATTTTACATCAATTATAAATACGTTTAACTCAAGATATATTTAGTTCACTAATTTTTCGTTTGCTTAAATTTTAATATCTGAGTAGAATATTACTGTTATTTAGATAATTCAATGCCAACTTTATTGTAAATTCTGGGGATTAAAGCCTGTAAGGGTTATGTACCCCAAAAACAAGTACTCCGCTATATATATAATTAGCGATTTAATATTTTATCGTTTGCTTACATTTTAATTTTTCAATACTAATTTGATTTTTGTTGCATAATCGTTTGTTTTTATTCATTTTGTTGTCAAAAGTCGGTATTGCTTCAGAACTAAAGAAACTGGTATGTTTTGAGTGTTACCATAAGATGGCGATAGAATAAACAAAAAGTGATATTCATAGAAATGGTCAATTTGTTTCGAAATTTTAAGTTAATCATTCAAATTACATTTACTTTTTCGTACACTTAAAATTGGGCATAAGTTTAAGCTATTCAAAATAATAAAATTTAGATAGCCAATTATTAACATTATTCATTGTGAATGATAAACATATTTTAATGGGTAAACGACAATAATATTTAATCACTGTGTGTGATAATGACTTTTTGGTATTTTACATGTTTTCTTGTCGATTGTATAGGTAGGTCAACTGTACTGCTCGAAAACAAAATAATCCCCCCCCCCTTTTTTTACTGTTAATGTTGTGAAATATATGCAGGTTATATTCTCATTCTAAATATTTGGGTTTACTGTTTCTTCAAAAGTTATAATGAAATAACGGATATAAATTGTTTTTAGATTTTATTGTCCGGTCGAATTTTTCTTGGATAGTACATGAATAGGTCCATATCAACCTTTGGTGGATCGTTGTTCGTTGTAATGAGTATCGATGAAAGTTTAATTTGTTTTTGCTTCACCGAAGCTAATTAAGTCAATGAGGAAAAGGATAGACAAATTCACATTTTAATTTCGTCGCTTGAAGGTTTTTTTTTTTTTTTTATAATGATGAAGCGTATCGATTGTTTAAAACAGACCTAAACAGATTCAAACAGATGGATAAGCAGATGAAAATTGCTAAAAAACTCATTTAAAATATAAAAAAACTGTATGTTTCTTTACAATAAAAGTCTTAAATTTCTTAAGTACCGTAATATTTTAATATTAGGTACTTGGAAAAATAACCATTGACTTTGAGTGTCCAAACTGAAGCCAGATGGCAGGACGATGCTTCAAAGAAGAAATTTTGATGTCAGTTCACATTACTACCTTTTCACTTAACTACGTTTTAGAGTGACGAGGCGCAGTGAGCCATGATAAATGGAACTTTATGATGCATTAAAATTTTTGTGTTACGCTCAGTAGCGCATATCTAAGAATATTTATGTTGTCTGCCAATGTTATGAAACGAAAAAAAAAAAAAAAAAAAATCACAATCCGCTTACCTAGAGTTCTCATGTCGTTGAATAAAAACTGACGTGAGAAGAGTTGTGGCAGAAACCTCTTATCGAAAGTTGTCCTAGCAGACACCACTGATCGAAAGTTGCCGTTGCAGAAACTGGATGAAAGTTGTCGTAGCAGAAACTGGATGAAAATTGTAGCAGAAACCTTCGTTCAAAAAACTATCGTAGCAGAACCTACAGATTGAAAACTGTAGCAGAAGTCACCAAACGTAAGCTGTCGAAACAGATCGAAAGGAGTAGCAGAAATCTCTAATCGAAAGTAAATGCAAATTTGTAGTAGAAACCACTAATCGAATACTACTGTGGACTAAATTCATGTGACGTCACTATCACATGATAACTTGATTACGTGATACCCACCGATGTAAGTAAGACGGTTAAAGTTGGGAATAGGGTGTCCCCTAGGCGATTGGCGACTTTTAAGGAGCATTGGCGATTTACTATGGTAACCCTAAGAATTCTCAATGTTTAAGTCACGTTTGGCGATCTTGGCGAATCTATCTAGAGTCTGGAGTTTCGTCGCCAGTGCGTAGGAGCACCATGTCTCGACTTTAACCAGTAAGTCTAGTATTCGTTTGTTTTGTAGTAGTTTGTGTTGTGTTCATGGGCTTAAATTGACCCGTTTTACCGGAAATAAACTACCCCATGAATTGAATGAGGAAAATATCAGGACTTAAGTTTAATATATTTTCAACCTAAATGGAATAAATAAAAATCAAGAATTTTGGGTTAGTTGTGAATTATCAAAGGTAATTAATCGTTCTATCAACAAGCGGAAACAATGTGGCTGAGAATTTATTTGATTTACACAAACATTTTGGGTAGTATGAAAACATCCTAATTTAATTGTGATTTTCTAGGATTTAAAAGTATTTTTACTGCTCTTCTTTAAAGTAGTTTAATAATGTGTATTAATTTGAGAGAAAGTTTGTTGGGTTTTAATATGTTAGAACTCTCTCTTGTTTTAATATTTGTTTTAAAGTTGCGGTTATTGGTGGCTCGCATTGTGCGTGGTTTTCGTTTTATGATAGGTAGCCTACTTTAAAATGAAATACAGTAGAGATTATTTAAAATGATGTTGAGTCAACTTGCTTATCCTTTCTTTCAGTGAAAACATGCATCTTGTTTCGAGTTGTCTTCCACAAACGACGCCCTCTTTTCAGCACCTGGAAGCGTCGAGGGTTTAAAATAACTAAACTTTTGGTCTTAAATCTTGACGCGGAGTTCAAAATTTCACCAAGTGGTCCGATGAAATGGGACTTTTATCAGGTTTTTAAGGACTATATGATTCAAGTTGCAAAAGATTGCACCCGTTTAAATCATGAAATGATCTCGCTATGGCTGTTACAGAAGCCCAATTATGTATCTTGATTAAAGTGGAAAATAGTTCGAATCCAGTTTAAAATGCAGTATTCGTTTTGTTTTTAAACCAGAATCAGCCCGATAAATAAAATGTCTATTACATGAAATCTGCACATAATTCAGAAATAATGGTTTAATTACACTTTAACAATTTCAGTTGTTGCAGAAACAGTTTAGAATAATTTACAGTACTGGAATGCAATGTCATCAGGTTGGCTTTATTTTAATGTTGAGACAACCGATGGATCCGTTGGTGCGCGGCTTGATGTTTGCTCAGGTCAGGAGCGGTTTGGAATTCTGGGAATCAGAACTGATCAAGGACGGGGTTAAAGATAGCCTGTGTGGGGTCGTTGGCTGTTCAGAAGTGGAGACTTAAAGATGAAATTTGTGTTTTCGATGAGGATGGAGCCCTGTGGGATGATTTTCAACAACTTTCATTTACGGATAAACAATCCACCTGAACTCAGAACCAACAGATTATAGATATTGTTCAATATCGATCATCGGTGGATCTAACATCGTTAAGGAAAATAAGGACCCTGATCTTGTTCGAACTCGTTATGGTCAGGCTTCAATTTTCAAATGAATCTCGAGAGTGAATAATTAAATATTTCCTGGATATAACGGGCCTGTGACGTTGTTGTCAGACTGAATTCAAAATGAACGACGTGCATTCAGGTGCAGTTGATGACCTTTCATAAAAAGCAATCGAGATGCATATTAAAGAAACTGTGTACCAGAACCCTTCGGAGGTGACTATGGGCCAAATGGTGCAATCCCTGACCTTGTGAATATAGAAGGTTGGATGAGTCTGTTTCATCGGGACCGCTGATTGGCTGATCGCCGAATGACGTTCGAAGCGGTGTTGAAACTCAGGCAACTCCGAACAACTCGAAAAGGAGATCGTTGAACAGGCCTAGAGAACGGATGGTTGCTGGAAAACGGCAAATCAGGCTCGTTTTAATGATTATGCTGTATTTCGTTTTGAAAATGGTGCGTCATGAAATGAAATTGCGCAATGACACTGAGACAAACAGATATTGAAATGGAGATTCTGGCGTCGTGGAAACTTTTATTTCGAAAATTCGCAAACAGGATGTTTTCGTAATTATACCGAATGTTTGATACAGGCGTGGGGTGCTCGGCCGTATTTCGCTTGGACGTGCATTTCTGTCAAAATTTCGATTTTTACCCCGACATTTGGGAAAATATTGACTGGAATAATGATGTTTCTCTGATTTGACTGGTAGATGTGGTTATGGTTATGAGCATTCTGGCCGTACAAACGAATATGAACTTGATTGAAGTCGAGGAATGTGGTGTTTCTGCGCAATTGGCGACGAGGCGCTTCCTGGGCATAGATATTGGCTGACAAGCCGGTAATTCTTCCAGGGTTACCATCAATGAAATGCTCATAAAGGAACCAATCGCCTGAAGCCCTATTCCCAGCTTTGGCTGTGCCATCGATTAGTCACGCTGTCAGGAACCCATCTGTGATGACGTCACATGTGGTCTGACAGTGGTTCTACCACAATTGCATTCAGATTAGGGCTACTGCTATATGTTTCGACGGCTTACGCTGATGAACTTCTGTACGGTTTTCGATCTGTGGGACTACCGCACGGGCTACTCGCACAGTACCTAATCCCGATTTCTCGGCGACGCTGGTATGAAGCGGTTTTTCTGTAACGATGACGTTTAACATAAATAATTCTTGAACCAATAAGCTTTACTATTTACAAAGGGCCTGTGCGTCAATAAAGTTCATTTATCATGGCTCGCACGCCTCATTCTAAAACGGCTCAGTTAGTGTGTCAGAACTGAGCATCAGGCCTTCTTTGAAAACATCGTCTACAAATCTGACTCGAGACTGGTTGCTCAAGTCAATAATTGACTTTCAGTACTAATATTGAAATGTGCAGTATAAACATTGGAACTTTGTAATAATATACAGTTTTTATGTTTTAAATGAGTTTTTAGCGAATATCTAACCTCCTCTTTATTTAGTCTGTTTGAGTCTGTTTTAAACAATCGATACCTTTCGTCATTATAAAACCTTCAGCTGACGAGAATAAAATGAGGAGCTATCATCCTTTCACTCATTGACTTATTAGCTTCGGTGGTAAAACAAATTAACACAAATGTTTCTTTCATTGACGAGGAGCAGCGATCAAAGGTGATATGAACCTAATGTGCCATCGAAAACCGGACAATAAAATCTCAAAAACAGGCCCCATATCCGTTATTTCATTACTTTGAAGAAACGACAAACCCAAATATTTGGGAATGAAATGCCAACTGCGCCCTTCTGGCGATAACAGTAAGAGAAGTTCCTTTGTTTTCGGCGAACCAACCTACGCAATCGACAATCATTATCTGCAGTAATTAATATTATTGTCATTTTGCCAGCAAATATGTTTATCATTCTGTCATCAATTGACTGTCTAAGTACTATTTTATTAACCAAGCTTATGCCCAATTTTAAGGGTGTGCAGCGTGAAATAACAATTTGAATGATTAACAGAACAAAGTAAGTGAACCATTTTATAATCTACTTTGTTTGACTATCATAAATCTTATGTTGGCCTCCAAAACATATGAGACGCCCAGTTCTGAAACAATGCAAACTTTGACTTGACAAATGTCAAAGGCTGAGCGACCAGCCAACGAAGCTCAGGTGAAATGTGAAAATTATTAACCAACAGGCTGATAAAATAAGCCAATTATCAACATGGCGAATACTTGTTTTTGAAATTGCATATTTCTTACGATATCCCGAAATTTTATTAAGTGACGTGTGTCTAGGCAGCGGTAATATTCTGCTCGAATATTGGAGCTGAAACGAAAATTATTGAACTATGTCTTGAGTTGAAACATTGTTGCATTGATGTGAAATGATGAAAATAGACATATTTGCTATTGTGATACCATTCTCTATTTGTGTATTTCATTCTCCATTTGAAGTCGACATTTTAAATTCAGTGCTAAATGAAAGAGGAACATATTTCACCTCGATCGAAAAGTACCAATTGAACCTAAAGCCTGAGCTATATTGGTATACTTTCTTGTTATTATATTAATAGATGACCATTTAAATATTGATTTGCCTTCAATTGCTACAACAATTTTATGGCAACTTCTGAAAGTGGCTTTTCAAATTGTGTTGAAAATTAGGCTCTTTCCCAGAATTCGGTTATTTAATTGAAATCGAATTTTAATTGATTGTTTAATCTGTATTTTGAAATTCGATCTTTGTATTAATTTATGATTATATTGAAATCGAAAATATTCGATAGGAATAAAGATCCAATCAATGCATCGATCTCGAAAATTCTAATAAGCATTGAAACGAAATGCTCCGGAGATTTCTAATGTGTTCGTGAGACCAGATCTGGTCAGTTGTGGTGCCGACGTCGGCAACGAGGATGCGTAACCATGTTGAATCTGATAGAACTGTCTCCCCGGGGATTTTGCCTGACTCGTTCTGAACAGAAGAGCTAACCAATTTTGGGCTGGCTGCAGCTAAATAATGTTGAAGTGCCAAAAGAACAGTCTTTAGTCTTGAAATGTCGAAGACAATCAGAGACATGGGCCGTAAGTATCAAACTACCTCGACATTCTCTAATCATTTATTTTAAATGGCTCTTGTTCATGAAAACATTGAGCTACGCTTAGGTAAGTATGGCATGTCTGGTGAAGAATGAACTGTATGGATGATGGTTTACTGTAGGCGAAGATGATGATAGGAGTTTTCGAACGACTTTCTTTTAAAGTTGTTCTGTTTTATTCTCAGGCATACAGAATCGAACTTGTTACTATAAAGGTATTTCTGTCTTGGCTCTGACCAGTGGTTTATTTTAATGAGAATTGGCCAAAACTTTGAGACAAAATTGAAAATGTTATAGTGATATGTTTTATACTGGTGAAACGCGACGCTGGACCGGCGTTTCTGGTGTTTAATAATTTCATCGAAAACAATGGTTTCAGAGAACCACGGGCATTAAGCAAGCTCTTGACCTGATGAACTCGGCCACTGAACTCAGAGTCATTATCGACTTTAATGCCTAAGCTGTCGTCTTGACCTGACAAGTTTGGCTTCTTTTATGCATTCGGCTTGACTAATGTCAGGCGTGCAAAACTTGACATGGTGCTTCCGTTCTTGGAACCAATTGCGTGAAAATACAGTAAGAATTTTGCAATGACTATTCATTTCTCCCGGTATTACGGGATCCAGCTCGACATGACTTGTGCGGTGATGAAACAGTTCGGTGCATTCGAAATTCGCAAACATTTTGAACATCAATTCAAAATTCAGCAAAAGCGGCAGATCGAAAGTGAACTAAGTGACATTTCGGCTTTCGATTAACTACGATCTTCGAAAATATCGAGATCTCAAAATAAAGAAAATTGATGTATTATTGCGGCTATTTCAAAGACGTCTGTAATGGCTTCATGTATGAAGGAAAATCTTTGCAGCTTTACTAACTGATGAACAACAATAGATGAACAGAACTGAAAACTCTATTCAGTATTGATGACTGCGTAACATCTGCAGCTTCAGGCTGCTTGAAAATTAACTTTGAAGTCAAGTACCATTATTTCGAAGTTACTGGAAATTCACATGAAGAATGATTGACACTGTTCGTATTATAAAGATACGGTAATGAACGAAATTTGGAAAGGCTTTGATGAGGATGAAACAGGGAAGGCAATGAACTCAGGCGAGATTGAACAACTTACAGGCATTGCAGTTAAATTTCGGGATTTCGACTCGAGTCGGCTCTGACCAATCGACGCTGGCGGCGAACGAAAACGAAATGAGGAGAGTGGATGGCTGGCGGGCTGATGGGTAAGCGAGGTGGAGAGATTGAAGCGGTTTTGAAGATGTTATCTTTTGTTTTCGATGAAACTTCAAATGCAAACCCGGCTGTGGATCTTTTGTGAATACTTTTTGGGCGACAGATGAGATGATGTGTATGGCTTTATGAATGATTAGCACTGCTGTTGATGATTGAGCTGTCGGACTGGCTGTGAGACCGCAGAATCGCTCAGAAGACTCAAAGATATGAATCAGTCGGTCCAGTTCTCAAATTGACCGCGAAGGTGGGCCTTCAATTCAGGGCGTTCGAACTTAGATTCACTTGACTCTTCGTCGTTTGCCATTGACCAGGCAGCCGGAAAAGGTTTGCCGGCTGAGTTCCGTTGGCTATCCGCCTTTCGGCATTGACAGGCTGACGCCACGGACAACGATGCGGCAGCGCTTAGGCTGAAGTGGGAAAGTGACAGGTTCGCCGCCTGGAAATTGAGCTGGCTGGCACCGATAGCGTTGGGTTTTATTCACTCTTGTTGCCAGAACAAAGAGGAAAGAACGTTGTGAAAGTTTAGCCGTGCCGGCGCCTTTATGGGTTGTGAGAACAAACAATTACGCGCGAACCAGAAAATTTAACTGCCAGCGAGTTCGAAGTGCCGCGAAGGCGGCTCCCAATTGCTATCGTGAAGGCTACGTTTATGGACTCAATATTGATGGTGATAAGTGGCAATGCGCTAACGACGACTGGTCGATGATCGGTAACCATTTCCATGACGGCACGTTTCGTATTGCGCGTAATTTCGAAAGTTAATATTTGATCGTGCGAAAATCGTCCGTTATTACTGATCGCCTGCATGTTCGGTTCATGGAATTTGAAGTATGTGAACACAGCAAAATGAAAGCTGAAAGCTCGTTGTCGGCCTGCATTCTACAATGAAACATATTGATTTTATTTCGAACTTTGCTAAATAGTCCGTGAACTGTGGATACGAAACTGTGTTCGGCGAATGACATCTTTGAATGAGCAGACCGTTACATCGTTGGTTAGCTGACCGCAGGGTTGCTGACCTATATTTCTGACGCTGACACGACGATTGCTGAACGTTGCCGCCGGCTTGTTGCAATCGAGGAACGATGGTACGAAATAAATTCGTGAACGATTTACTTAACAACGTGTTGTTGACTGTGGTTAACTGCTCGTCGAAAATGGAGCCCAGGCTCGTAATTTCGTGTATATTTTCTACTAGGCGATGAATTCTTGTGGAGATAGCACCGATGAACTTATTCTTTTGCGGCGATAAGCACTCCCCGGCATATGAAGTGGTATGGCTGAAATTGCGTGTCGATCGGTGAATCCTTCGCGAAGATAGATCCAAAATCGTTGTTGTGCTGGCTTGCTGTGCGTGTTTCCCCTGATAAGCGTCGTCGTATGTTTGCTGCAAACGAGATAGAGCGTCTTGTTTGCGTGAACATGACGGCATCAATAAAACTCTTGCGTAATTTCCATTTGAGCACTTACGTAGAACTTTGTTCGCTGAATCCGCATGTCTGAGCTCTCAGGCTTTCATGGAGCAGTGCGAAGCGTTGGAAAATACCGAAACACGTCAAAGGCTGTGTACTGGCGTACGATGACCGAATGCATGGACTCTGCATATGAGCCGAGCAAACGGCAATCGGCTGTAGTCTTCAGATGAGCAAAACCAACGAGATTGTTCGGCTTTTGTCGAGCTAATGATTGCCTGTTCGGCGACAAATGTGTTGAAATGACGCGAGATCAATTCTGATGGTGCGACACCATTTGATCATCGGAAAATTCGAAAAGGCAATCGTGCTAAATGTGACGGCTCTCACACATCGACTCCAGGCATTTCTGACGGGCAGGTCAGGCTGATGGTCATCACGGCGATTTAACTTAATGACTTCTATTCCACACATCAAGCCGTACGTGGTTTGGCGACCTCGAAACGGTTGATGCTAACTGGTACCTCAATCGGACTGAAGACAACTTTGTGGTTCAGGCGCGGCAAGTGTATTGATCATCATGGAAGAACTATTTTGAAAACATTTCGATCCTACATATTGTTTCATTATTAGGACAGTATAAATAACGACATAAAGCAATGCTGACAAATAGGCGAAAATCGACATTGTTCATCGGTCAGACACGATTTGTTATGCATTTTACAAAATCAAATTTGACAGCCGCCTCTCGGTGTCACCGTTGATGACACAATTCATCGTGCTATGAGGAAAGAAATAGACTTTATGGTTTTGGCACCGATAGTCTGCTTTCAAAGGCGAGGGCTATAAATCGATGAAGAGGTATGACAGTACTACCGAGGTGCTTATCATGTCGAAACACAGTAACTTCAATTTAGGGTAATGATGAATAACTCTGTTACCCTAGATATTACGGAGATCAAGTGGAGACAATGTGAGATAATTTACGAAAATAATGACAATGAGATAATTGCAGAACTAATGATACGTTGTTACTTTGATTATGAGCGATGGTCAGTTGTACTATTTTCATAAAGTATTTCCACTCGAAAATTTTTGAATTAAGCATGGTATTCATATGTTTTCATGGTTTTAAAGCTATGTTACAACATTTAAGCACGAACAAAAATATCAATGTGTTTCAAATTTTCTTTCGAAGATATTCGTACAGAATTTCGATTCAGATTCACCTGGAAAAGCCTCTGCATACATACATAATCTTCAACGAAAATGTGAAACGAGGAATGGGTGTTTCCGTATGTTTATGAGATTAACCGATCGAGGCTCGAGAAAGGCTGACTGTGAAAGCTGTGATCGAAATTGAATAAATTGAGTTTATGGATCGCCTTATATTCTTGTTATGATGACAATAACTCATGATTTAAGAATTTGATAATAAAACTATAACCACTGTATGAAATGAGTGACTGTAAGATAACAGAGATCATTTTCACTTTACGGCAAAAACCGAGGCGACGAGGCATTTTGAGTTCAAATTTTAGTGAAGGAGTGCATGCGAAATAGTCTGTCGGCAGATTTTAAAGAAAATTCGGTAGAATTGCATTATTTAATTCCCTGAAAATTGACTTCTGCATTGAAATGGAGATATTTAACAATATCAAAGGCATGGAATCGCCTGGCCTCCAAATGGTTTAAACACTCCTTCTCCATGAGAATAAACTCAGTCATTATTGGAGTTTGTAGGCAGAGAAAAATTATTGAAATGAATCAGGGTTTGTGAAATGATGTAATTGAAGACAAAACTGTTGAGAAAAATTAAAGTAGCGTTTATTCGAATAAATGGAGGGTGGGCATACATTGTGTGACATCGAAAGAGACAGAAGAGTGTTATGACCTAGGGCAATTGCTGGGAACTCTCATTACTTCATGTTAGCCTTCGTTGGCACTGATTTGATGATTTGTGATGCCACTGCCGGCTTATTCAATAATAAAGGTAATGATAATAAGAGTACATTACATTGTTTTATTGCTTGTTTTCTGAAAAGGGAAATTTTACAGTGACCAGCACTCTTGGTTTCGATAGTGCTCATTGACAGGCAGGTCCGTTGGAAACTGACAATGAACAGTTTGGTGAACTTCAACCGATAACTTTCTGAACTTACTTGAGGTCACATGTCTCTCCAATTTGTCGGTATCATGACTAGCAATCAAGTGCTTGAAAATTTTATTGAGTTGTATTTTGTCAAGATCGAATACGTGAGGATTTGTAACAAAAATGAAACAAAATAAAATATTTTGTAGATGGAAAATCTTGGGGCGAAGCGATCAAATTATTCAATGCGACCAGTGAGGACGCGGTAGATCGTCTCAGGCCCCGATTATTCTGATGATCGCCGGTGAACCGCTTGTATTTTCGGGCCGTAAAGCAAGATTGACGCCGCTTCTTTAAGATGGAATTTTATTGCTGGTTGCTGTTTGAAGATAATATTGAGCTCTTTCTAATTTGCATAACGTGAACATTAACATGAAATCGACAAAAATATGAAAGTGGTTGTTAGTCATTAAAACATTTTTGAATGTTTTCAACGTTCGAAAGGCCATCTTGGATCAAATCTTTCACCAGACTGTGTTTCAATTCAGTAAAAAGTGATATGTCATTTGAACACCTTTCAAAGAAGGCAGGCCCCATTCTGATTGATGTCCATTTTTAATTGAAGAATGTCCTGAAATTGCTCAAAGTCAGTGAGCATCTGATGATAAATGTTTCAACTATACATTACTTGAAGGCTGGCCATTGAGCGTGCGACTAAAACTGAAATGAAACGAACGGATGTTGTAACGTGGGCTGCAATTTCGTATTCAAACGTAAAATGTTTCTGAAAAATTGTCTGCTGTTCATTCATCAAACTTTCTTTTAACCAATTTGTTATATTTAAAATATTGTTACGAAAATAATTGTTCTTCCCCTGTACTCTTAGCAGGAAATATCATTTTGAGATATGATTGTTTCAAAGTTCGAAGCAATGACTTGCGTCTTGACGTTGAGACCACTATAACTGTGTTTCAATGAAAGGTACTCGAAGATGCTGAATTTCAGACGAATGAGGAAAGTTTGCGTATTGTTTCGCCTGGCTTGAAAGTGTGCGCCGGTCAGTCTGGTGGAGGATGAATCTTGACGGCAGCTGACCAATTAGCGTCAGAAGTGACAACAACAAATTCGACTTACAATTGCTTATTTATTACGAGTCGACTCTTGAGACTAGGAGATTGATCGAGGATCATTTGGTGACATGATAGGCGTGTAAAACAATTTGTGGAAAGCAACGTATCTGCACAGAATCGTTGAACTTTCTTGTGAAAGTGACGGGAATATTGCTGGGAAACCGGAGAACAACAAGCTGATGAGTTGGTTTGACCTTAATTACTGGCTGTACTTAGCTCAGTGTTTTCATTCACCGTGAACGATACCCAGTAATCATCGTCCAGGTGTGCTGTATTAACTGCCTTGGTACCGAAATGGAAACCCGTCATTTGTCGTGTCAATTTCACTCTCAGAAAGATTTTCTATAATAGTTCTTTTCTATTATTCATGGAGAGATATTTTAAAAATTGCTGAGACGTTTCTGTGTGATAAAATCAGAATGCAAATAATGGCTTCTGTGGCTATGGTGGGTTGGTCTGTATTTTCTTCTCTTTGATCGAAATTTCGAAAATGTTGAAACCGAGGAATTTCTCAGCATGCAGATTATCTTCTCCTGAAAATTTATTGATGTGGTAACGATAATACGGTATCCGAGCTAAAGAACTCTCTATTGATTGGCCAAAAATCATTTATTACAGCAACCAGTTTCATGTTAATCCCGTCTGCGATCGATAATTATTTCAGCTGAAAAGTGCTGACTCGACTTTAGGGCCCCAGTCGGCAATCAGGGTAAGAACAGGTGGCTGCATTTTTATCGCGATATATTGTGCATGTTGGTGTTGAAACGTTTTCAGGAAAACGGCTGTTCAGATGATTATGGCCCCGGCTGCAGCGGTCTTCGGTGGCCGAATCGAGCCACTGTTGGTGAAAACTGTCATTTTGGGAAGTCGAGAAACACGTGACCACTGAACGGCATGATGTGCAGGGCAAAATCTGATCAGAAATCGACTGTATATGATCGATTTTGATTGGTGGACACGGGCAATGAGGCCATGCAAATAATATTGATATTGAGGACCGACTCAAACCGAGGGTGCGTAGACTTTCATTGCCGACAACAAAGTTAACCCGAGCATCTTTTCTGCACAAAGGTCAAAGGTAATGAGGTGTCGTTGACTGTGTGCGAAACATGTATTTTCTTGATGAACCAGTAAGGATCATGTGATAACGAGAAAACTGACATCGTTAAATCGTGCGTGCCATGCTGGCGCGGTTTGCTCGAGGCCACGCTTTATGAAAATGAGACTTTCAGGCGGAGACGCGCTTCTCGAACCCTTTGAGCAAGTACTGGCATGATTGGCTCCAAACATCACTAGGCGGAAGAAACTATATTTGCATTTAATATTTATCGGGTCTCTTTATTCGAAAATGTTCTTTGATGATTTGTGTATCTGTATCCGAAAGTCGTGAGGCAGAACCTCATGTTGTTCAGGCGACAGTGTTGATGTTATTGACGCAAGGCCAGATATGTTATCTTTCAAACATATCTGTGACACGTTTAGTCTTGAAAAGATGGGGCTGTTGTTTCAGGAAAGTCATGGGGAAGGGGTCTCTAAAGCATCCCGGGGGCTCTGTCATGTTTAACTGAACAACTCGTCTTATGGAAGAAACTGGGAGGCCAGGTGAGATGAACTCAGATCCTCTCCCAGAACTCTTTAAAAATTCTGTTAGCCATTATTATTCTGCGAGGGCTTAGGTGCTTGTGTTGGTGGAGATCGGTGTCAAAACACAGTTTTATACAGGAGTGGCTTGTTTGTTAAGGCTGTATTTTGTTTCTCCCGGCTATGTTTGTAACCATGTTCCTTGGCTTTACAGTGATTTATTCGTGGAAGCAAGTGACCCGATCTATTGCTGACTTGTCTCTCCTTTCTGTGGTTGAAACTCCGTGTTTCGAACTCAACGACTAATTGTCACCAAATGAGGACCTGCACAAATCTCATGTCTGGAGATATTTGTTTTACTGCGTGGACTGTTTGATGGGTACAGAGGCATTCGAATGGAGGGCCTGCTGATGAGGTGCTTTCTGTTTTTGTATTTTTGAATGAAACTCGCGTCAAACTTCCAGTCACCAGGCTACTTTGGTCAATCATTATGAAATTCCACAGAATCCTTTCATGTATGTCTTTCAATGCGTATTTTTGAAGGCCCCATTTCGCTGCTTTGTGGTTGTGGGTCAAGCTAAACTGGAAGAAGTGTTTCGATGAAGTTCACCTCGACCTTTTCAACTTCTGTGCTTATTGATAGGCTGGTGCCCGTTGAAGGAACTCGACAATTTCTCGGGAACTGTGCTAATCCGGAGTTCTTTAAGCTTTTGAGCCCATTATTCGTTGAGAGACTGCTGGTCCAGTGCTGAATCGGTTGATGGCCTGATTCAGGCTGATAGAGGCCGTTATCAGCACAACCTAGATGTTAACTTTCTGAAGTTGGATTAATGGCTCAACCAAACGATATGTGTAACATCATATTGAAATATTTTAAAGACTCAAGGGGTACTGATTTTCGATTGACTCGGCTGTGTAGCGTTCGAGTTGGCTTGCAAAGACATTTTTAACTGCTGTTTTGTGAAGAGTTTGAGGAACTAGCGCACACATTTTAAATATATTTCCGACATGTGATGGTATTAAACTCTTTCATGCATTAAATGTATTGCCATTTTCATGCATTAACGGCTGCAGTATTATGGCATTGAGGCGAGAGGAAATTTTGAGGCTGTGTATTAGCGGCTGAAGTGGTACAGCCAGATGAAATGGAAACGCACATCTACCTTTGCTATTATTTGCGTGATCATTGACCCACTGACACCGAAATGTCATTTTATGAATGGTGAGAGTATATCGGGCACATGTTAAATGAAGACAGAGGAGAAAGGCTGCATTTTGCAGTTAACAGATATGTGCGCAATTTGGCATGGTGTCCATTTTCAGAATGAAAACATTACTGCGTGGTAATTGCTGGAACAACAGAATATTATGTTTTCTATTTCGTGGTTAACGATATTTCAGTCGTATTCAGTCTATTTTCTGGAGACCTGACCATGTTTCAGAGGGCAAAACAATTAACAATATAGTGTTTCTTTCAGATGAGGCTTCAAATATTCGTACTAAAATTTTTATTCAAGTGGAAGTGAAGTTTATTGGCGCAGGCCAGATGAACTTTATGATGCGCCAAACAATTTGGCTGTGTCTGGAAATCTGGAACAGAAGACTGAATTGTGGAAGGGTGAAAACAGAGGATCTCTGCTGGCCAGGGATGCTGTTCAGCACACCAGACGATGAAACCCCATGGAGAAACTAACAAATTGCCCGTCATGTGCCCTTCAATTCTGTTCTGTCCCCGAGAACGAACCTGCCGCGTTGCCCGTTTTGATCTTGTTGTATGAGCTTCCCCGATGAGGACTTCTTCTGATAATTCCCCTGTTTTCCACCTTTGGGCATAATTCGACACTCGATATTAGTTTTCTATAACTTTATTCTAATAAATGTGCAAGAATAATTAAGTGGATATTAGTAACAAACTATATTAAATATGTTGGTGTTTTTCATTTGCAATAAAGGTTTCGTAACGACAGTTTCGCAAGAAAACCATGTCTGAAAGCCAATGAAACAGAGATAACTATTGATATTTTTATTTTCTTCTTTCAGTTGATGATTTTTCAGTCTTAATAACGAAAGGCATGAAATCTTAGATTCTTTAAATGTCTGAGATCCGAAACAATGCTTGTTTTGATGACATTGAATGAGGAATTCGCAATATTCATGTCTAAATGACCGATGCTTAACTATGATGAAATGGTGTCCCGTGAAATTTCTTTCCCGGATATTATTTTGCATAATTGAAGAGAGCCAATCGGGAAATTTCTGGCTGCTATCAGTTATTATTGAACAGATATTGTTGGACTGCGTTTGCTATGAGCGACTATCCCATAACTCAGGGTTGAACCCATTATACCGGACGTGGATTAGTTATGCCGGTACTGCTAGGTGTTAACAAAGTTCTTAAAATTAGTCGCCCCTGTCTGTTTTTCCCTAAACCAACCTGTTATGTTTTGAAAATGCCACATTTTATTCGTTTGCGTTAATCTTGCGAGATAACATATTCGGGCTTTTAACGGCGAACTCGGAAAAGACCAACTGAAAGGTTTGATAGGGTATGAGGTGTCAGTTCATATTCATTTCTATTATTTTGCTTGGCTGATGGAAAATGAAATATGAATTTGACCTCAGCCTCTGTGTTGTTTGGCTGTTGATATTTTTGTTGTATTCTTGTGTTTTATGAGTTTCTGTCACCGGTCGTTTATTTCTTTTATTACATCAACAATTTTAATGTTCGTGCTGTGTGTTCACCTGTTACAAACTCAAAATTATCATGACTTAACAGGCTTTTTATTAGTCTGTTTTGAATAAAGGCATAAAAAGGTGAGGATTAGCTGGGTTTTAAAACTTTTTCGGTTGGTGATCGATAAGGTAGTGAAATAGTGAAAGAAGTGTGTTTATATTACCCGATCTGCTTAACTCGTTATGAGCTCCCCAATAAGGCTGGGTCTTCAATGATAATTTTTCCCTCGACCCCGCCCCAGCAGGACCAGGGCAGTTGAGGCGTGGAAGCTTTCGAAGATTCTGATGTTCTCGGTCTGGCTGCGTGCTGATACTGTCACCGTGATTACGACCGATTATTCGGCTTTTGACCACATATGATTGATCGATTGACCTGCACATTCGGTCCTTTCGTGTTGAAGAGTGGCATGGTCGATCTTTAACAGGCTCAGACGGATTTTTAAATGATATTGAAGATTTTTGAGTGGAAGAATGAAAAGAGTTACATCGGTGGGAAGAGTGACTGTTTTGAACAATCGGAAAGACCGACTCTTTCACAGTTTGGACCAGCTTTCAGGCATAACGAAGAATACCCAGTGGCCTAAGCACAGGAAGATCCGGTGGTTTAACATTGACACTGACCGCGAGCAGATTTCAGCCCTTCCTGCTGAAGTGAAATGAGCGATGAAGGACGTTGAATCAAATTGCTCGTTTTGAACCAGCTGGGAGGAAGGAAATCGGGCGCCGATACCGCGGTCAGGAAGGGCGAACCAGTGACTCCTACAATATTTACTGGACTTTTCCTCGATGCACCAAACAAACGCTCGACCACCAGGCGCAGTGATGCCGCTATGGGTGTTCGGCGGTGGCAGGCGCGCCCCCATTGAATTGCATCGTGGACCCGTGCCCCAATGACGCATGTGTAATGATCAATTACGTTAAACTGTATTTTCGTCGGTGTTGTTGCTGTAACTGACCATTTAATGGCTGATTCAACAAAACAAAGTGCTGAATGTCAAGTGTCTCAGAATTTCAAGCACTTTGAAATATGTGTGGAGACCAAAGGCGACAAGCTGATGTAACATGTTCTGAACAATGTTTCTGTGACGACTCTCTGATAGCGACGTTTTTGAACCGTCACCTGATTTTGACCAGTCGAAGAAATGATCCGGAAACGAAAGAGACAGTGCGTGCATGAGCGTTTATCGGGCCCTGTATGTTGGTGAAACAATTACGGCGTGTTTAGTACTCGTGGCTCGTATTTTCGGGAAGAAACCTGATTGGCAACGCTGGAGTTTTGATGGTAACGACAGAATCTTAAAACTGACGAAATATTGTGGTTAATGACATCAATATCGCTCACTATATCGCGTATGAACAACTGACGTCATAATTGCGTTCGTAAGGAAAATTGACCGTGGGTAGCGCTTGCAAAGAAGGCACCGTGTTATTTTCGTGATTAAACATTCAAACTCTTTGAATAGAAGTGATTGAAAAATTGAACAAAGCTGGCTGATATCTCAAAGCGCAGTGAACAGCTGTTTCGTAAGTTTATTTTCGAACAAACGTCCTCGATTCTTGAATTCCCCATCTCGCAGCTGGCTGCTTGTGTAAAACTGAGCTGGCATCTTCTTGATGAAATGTGGCGGTCTAAGGCGCAGTCGCCGAATGCCAAAAATGTTGAAAGTTTGGTTTGTGGTCGATTCGTATAATGACAGTGATGTCAATGACATCGACCACTTCGAACCGATCGCTGTTCCGATGAGGGAAGTATTGAGATGTTATGTGACTTTCAAATTGATGTTTTATTCGACATGTAAACGTTAATGATTGAACGTGACTCGGTAAATGCAAAAGAAAATTGTCAAATGTGTTCTGTCTCATTCATTTGACGCTTAAGTATGTTTTACGCAGAACGATCGACAACCCGCGAAACTTTACAGAGTGTTTTCAAATTTGATGAAATAAACTCAAATAAAACGATTTGGGCGCAGAAGGGCCTGTTGGCTGATCGATGAAAGATTTGTTCAAACGATTGGAACCTATTTCGATCGATGATTTTCGGCAGTTCTTTCAGTTCAGAGGGTGTGACTGAGCACTCGGTTGTTGACGGACTCAATAATTTGTGACGCGGGTGTGACTTGTCTTTAGCCAGGCTGAATTAGGCTGGATACTGAACGATCAGGTTGGAGAAGGGTGAGCTGCTCGGGATGTGTGCTTTGATGTGTTGATCGGCTGGTTTGATCTGATTCGGTGAGTTGGAGAACAGAGGAGATTTGATGCTGACGTTGATTTCAATATGAATTCGAAATTTGTTCAGGCGAGGAAAGAGTTGAGCAGGAAGATTGAGCCGAGGCTGATATGAGTCGGGGAGCCTTAACTGGTTTTCTGGAGACGTCGGTTAACCGGATGCGACTGATTGATTGAGGCAGTACCTGTTGCTGACCAGTGTTCCTCTTGCTATTTCTATTTTCGAGGATAGTAACATTGAGATAAGCAGAATTGTTTGCGACCAGTTCGATTCGAGATGCGTTCTTAGCTAAAGCGGCGTCTTACGACCTGGTAATAACGATAATCTGATGACCAACGACGACAGAAGTCACGCCAATGTTGCTTTTGGATTGCGCGTATGGCTGGACGTTACAGGCTCATTTTTATTGATGAGCGTCAGGCTTTGGGATATTCAGCCGGTGATACGACACTTTCCGGTAAATCACCGGTCAGAACCGACCCCGGGCGGCGATCGAGGATCTCGTTGAACGTTTAAAAGCGGAAAATGGCGCGTTGATACGTAAAGGTTACTTCCCCTGGTCTGGAACGTGGATGGTCGACTTATGTGGACTGAGCCATTACCAGAAGAAGGCCAGCGAACGGCAGCTCTGTCTTTTCGGCAGATGGAAATGTAACTAGGCTCAGACCAATATTTTTGTTTTGCGCCGCTGTTTTTACCCAGGTTCAATTGAATATTGTGGGCCATCATTGTTACTGATTTTGGAGAGTTTTGTTCATTTGGTTGGTTTTCATGAGATGAGGAAGAACCAGGTAATGAGGAATGGATGAATTTAACGTTATTTCAAAATCGACCTAAATTCAATATTGGTGCAATTAATCCGCATTTTCTTTGATCGTGATCACCCCGTCACCGTTTTCGTATGTCGTTTTTAATGAACTGGCAATGCACTGACTTC
>BMAW01063589.1:165356-302629 GCA_019974015.1 Nephila pilipes | reverse complement strand
AAAAAGCCCACCCCTTGCATCTTTGTCATTCATTTCGTTGCCCTGGATAGAACGCAACACGGACCCCTACAAAAGCACTCTAAAAAATTTCTTGGACCGTATAAAATCACTGAAGTAAAGCCTAATGATATCAACTAGGTAGAAAAATATGGCAATTTTGATGGTCCCACAAAAACGAGTACTTGCGCCCAATACCTGAAAACATGGCCAACATGGATGAAAATTATGCACATACATCTCTTCATCGTACGTTGCGAACTCTGACTTTTGCAGAAGACATTCGCACCATACCCCTGATTTCTTTGAACTTCTTTCTGTCTGTAATCGCGGATTCAGTTTCACTTGCTACAGTTCTTTCTGATGCAAACGTGTTGCGTTTGAACAATTTTTTTATTTGTCAGTTTAGCAGCAGCAGTCATATGAGTGCTAGCCTGGGCAGTATCAAATTAAAAATAATATCAAGAAAAAAAGAAACAAGCAACTTCACAGTTTTTAAAAAAGAGCGCTTAGTTTTTATACAGCGTAAAAAGTAGAAAAGAACAAAGTGGTAGTTACTATTTATTAGAGTGATGCTTATGTAGCTTTTTCTTTTAAATCAAAAAGTAGTTTTATATTAACTGCAACATTTATATGATCATTTGAGTGCTGGCCTGTCTGTAAGTCTCTAGTTATCACTTTTAGTTCATTAATTTTTACATAATATGCTGATTTTTCATATACGAGAACGCAAGCCCGTTTGTGATGGCCGATATAGTACTGAATGTGCATTCCTTCAGTTCCCTTTGTTACATCGTAAATCCAGACTTACATTTCATTATAATTCTTTATCTCAATACTCATTTAAATCCTTTATTTTAAATAATATCGGTAAATTGCACTGGGCACTTGAAGTTTAAATCAATTAAGCAGGAGATTAAAGCCCAACAGGGCTAGATACTCCCAAATGAGTCGTTATGTTTTTTTAATATATTTTCTATGGCAGATTATAAACAGTTACAGCAACAAAAATAAAAGAAAGAAAGAAAAGGAAAAGTAGAGGAAAAAAGAAAAGGAAGGAAATGACAGAAAAAAAGACGAAAACGAGTCGGATAAAAACAAATACTTAAAGAGTGCCTGTCCCGTGGGGTCTAACTCCGTTAGAATTTCATCATGAAGTTCTTGTACAGATAAGAAAGCATTTTACTTATATGTAATTGCACATTTCATTTACATAAATGAATCAATAGAGGGATAGGAAAGATAGGAAAGAAAAAGATTAGATTGCCATAAAGCAGAAATAATGATTGATAAATATGTTTTCTAATTTTTTTTACTCTTTCGCTCTCCCTTAAAATCGATTCTGTTTTCGCACAATAATGCTGAAAAGCGCTATTTGGACAGATCTCTAATTCGTAGGAGAGGAACAGTACTTTTTTTTTTGCTTTATTTTTTATTTTTGGTCGCCCAAGGGGCTATTGTTTTAGTTAGATAACTTTTCGCATACCAGATCCCTTTTTTATTTTTTATCGTTTGGTTCAGTTTTAATTACATTTAGCTTATATATATCCAATTTATTAATTTATCGTTCTCTTTAATTTAAATTACATTTAGCTTAAATATATTCAATTTAATAATTTATCATTCCTCTTAAGTAAAATTACATGTCGATGGATAACATTCAATTTAATTGTTTATCGTTTAATTTTAATATCGGAAAAGTTAACGATTGTCCATTTCTCGACACTTCATTGTTTTATATTTAATTGAGTTTTTGATAAGAATTCTTTTTTAAAAAAAAAGTGCACCTTTTTGTATCGAGCGCGAGTATTTTGTACATAATCAAGCTTCTAATGTCCACAAAACGATTCAAAAAAATTGAAGGTTAACATATTTCAGCTACAAAAGTTAGTCTTATTTTGAACGATTTTGTCCTTCAATATAAATCACGATTTAAAGAAAAATTAATTCCTTCAGTAATTAAAAGAAAATTGTCAAACCCAGAGGAATCTGAAACAAATATCACAGGAAATAAAAAAAAAAAAAAAAAGGGAAGACTGAATGTATATTTAAATTCTAATAAATTAGAGCAATGAGAAAATTAACGCGTTGAAATTAATAAAAGATGGGCAGGAATATTTAACCATTTCAAAAATAAACACATTCCATTTGAAAATTTAGATATTGTTGAATTTGTGTTGTGCTGTCCTGGAACAAACGCAGCATTTGAAAGATATTTTTCCATTGGTAATGAATTTTGGACGAATGAGAAACCAAGATTGAATGCTGATAATCTAGCTAGAAAATTCAATGTGAAGGATATTTCTTGCTCCGAAATTTCCAATATATTATTAGAAAATGATATATTGACAACAAATATTCATTCAATAGAAAAGAAACTTAATTAAATAATTAAAAGGGATGTATATATATATATATATATATATATATATACGCATAATTAGTGAATTTTGGTTTGAATAATAAAGTGTTTGATTTATTTACGCTGTACTTTTTTCTTAAATTTTTTTGTCCTCCTTTTCATAGTAAAACAATTGATCATCTTATTATCCGCACTTATGCCAAATCTATGGTATAAGTGCCTTTATTGATAGTTCCTCCATTAAATTAGGAACTATCACAAAAGCTGTTGAATCGAAAGTACTTGATTGATCCGAATTCCTCTTAAAAGACGGGCCACATCGCCTTCTTTAGTTCAAAAGGGTAGTATGACCAAAGAATATATTCTGTCACTCTTTTTTCCCCCTTTATTCTCTTAATATTTCAGGGCAAAAACGAGAAGCATATTTTTATTTCCTAAAATTATGTTGTGATCAATGAGGAAAGATTTGGAAAACCGTTTACAAAGTGTTGCTGGAGGTTTTTTGAACTTCGTATTCAAGTAACAAGCAAGCAGGAGTGCGTTATATTTTTTGAATTCCCTCTTCGGAAAGGAGAATGAATAGTGTATTAGTACGCATGCACATGTAGCAAGAAAGCTAGCACAAAATATTTTAATTCCAAGCAAGTTATGCTCTGGAAGGAAGTTACGCAATCAATTTTTAAATTTAGCAGCAATACATTAGCGCCCCTAACGGTTGTTTAAATCTTTATCAATGAATTTCCTCCTGTCGACTTTAATGGGAGAGTATTTTTCATAATTAATTGTAATTATTGACATGAGTTTTATTATTTTATTACTCATTAGTTATTGACTCTGGTCGGATTGAGCTGCTTTAGCCGTAGTGAAATAAAATTAAAAGTTTATTTTAAAAAATTAAGCATATCAATTTCCTTTTCCAACAGATGGCGCAATGTTTACTTTTTATTTGAAAATCAACGTAGAATAAAATAAGACGCAGGGAATAATAAACCTTGCTGAAAAATAAATGTTCGGAAGTAATAAACCTTTTTGAAAAATAGAATGAATATTTTTCTTATAAATCATTTCCTGATAATAGTAAAAAATTGAGTTAAATCATGTTCATTTCTTTCGTACAGATTTCACATTTCAGGTAATTACACGTAGTAATGAAGGCTTACTTTCCTCGTAATTAAAAGTAAACGTTGAGCTGACGAGATTGATACCTAAGCAGGCACCCCACGACATGCCGTTGCAAAGAGTTTTGAGTCCCAATATAGTTCTCAGACCTACCTGATGAAAATGGGACTCCTCTAATACCGTAGGCTGCAAGATTAATGCTTCAAAACCTTAGCTACCTCTACCGTTAATTTTACTACTTCGAAGGGGAAAAAATCAGATTAGCTGTCCGATTCCATCCTTCACTTTCGCATTTCATAACAACAGCATTTTGAAAAGGGATTTTCATTACAAAATACCCAATATTATTACATATTGTAATAATAATGCATTTATTTTCTTTTACCACTTTTTTAATATTAAGTTAAATTTATATATATAATTCTGAAATTAATGATTTTAAACTTAATAATTCGGAAATTGATGCTATTATCTACAGCTTTTGGCTTCATAAGGTGGCTAAGAGCGGAATGTAAAAATAATATGACATGGGCAAGTTTTGTATTACACAGGGGCGATTACTTCAGTCATTAAACGGATACGGTTGTGGTGGTGAGATTAGATGCAAGAGACTGGCCGCGGTAGCCTAGTGGTCATGGTTTCGGATTCGTGGCCGGCGGTTTTCGTTCAGTCCCGGGTTCGAAACTTGGCTGCAAAAGACCCGCCGGGGCTGATGTACGTTAAACCTGTCGGTGCGCAAGCAAGCCTAGCTGCGAGAAATTATTAATCGTTGAAGCCGTGCTCTTAAACTTTTTTTTTTTTTATTTCTCTCAAGCTACATCTTCTGGAAGAACTATGGAAAAGAACAATCCATCGACCTCCACAGAAACGTAAGTATTTCAAAGAAAAAAATTTTTTACTCACCATACATTTTTAAATAAAAATATGTAGAAAGGGCTAAATACATTGATTGGTGCTTTATTTCAAGCAAATTAATTTGTATTCTGTAATCGAATTCAAGTATTACCTATGAAAATTAGTGCTGAAATGTTAATTTGTCATTATTATAGCCTATATATTTTGATTGTGTCCCTTCTGCAATCTCTTGAGATTTTTATCCTCTGTTCCTCAACTGAATAAATATTTTTTTCCCTTGTTTTTGTGTATTAAGCCTAAAATTATTTTGTTTGTTACTTTCATTAAATAGTTAACTAACAAAGGTAATTCTGTATTAAGTTATAAAAATACGATCACAAAATGTAGTTTAAAATAATATATATTTAAACAAGTATCATAAAAATCAATATATAATGATTAAAATTAATTTTTTACTTTTTTATTGGATTAATATAGATGTGAAGCATCTACCTCTACTGAAGCAGATGTAGAAATGGGAAGATCTGAAACCTTAACCTCAATGTAAGGATTGTTAATACAAGTATGGTATGATTTCTTTCAAAAAAAATTATGTATAAAAAACACAAATTTCAAGATATACTTTTCTCTTCCAGGGAAAAAGAGTCTAATAAAGTTAGCATCGGAAAACAGACTGTTTCTTTCTGTGAAGTGATCAACCTGTTAGCACAAATAGAAGCTGAACTTCAGGATTTAAAAGGAACACTGGAAGAAAAAGAATTTGTTCCAGAAAACATTAAAGATGACTCAG
The DNA here is from genome assembly GCA_019974015.1 of Nephila pilipes. Taxonomy (NCBI): domain Eukaryota; kingdom Metazoa; phylum Arthropoda; class Arachnida; order Araneae; family Nephilidae; genus Nephila; species Nephila pilipes. The sequence continues at coordinate 297,506 of BMAW01063589.1, read as the reverse complement.
AAATGAAGGCATTGACAAGCTTTACGAGGGAAAGATTTTTTGATTTTTTTGAATTCTTAATAATTGAAACAGATTTGCAAAAAAACACGAAACGAAGACCGATTGATCGGTTTTTTTTATTTTTTATAAAGCTAAGAACCGGTATTTCAAACGAATTTCTATCTGTTCTGTTTGGAATTTCAGAATCTACTGTATCACAGGATTTCAATGTCGTGGCATCAATTATGTATGCCAAATTAAAATTACTTGACATTTTTCCTACAAAAAGTATGGTAATCGAATATATGCCAATACCATTCAGGTTAGGAAATAAAGATGTAAGACTTATTGTAGACTACATTGAGTTCTTGATTCAGAAGCCAATTGACCTCATGGAGCAGGAGCTGACTTTCAGCCATTACAGAAATACCTATACCTTAAAAGGCATGATTGGTATTACACCAAATGGAGCAATAAGTTTTATATCACCATTATATTGTGGAAGCATATCTGATAAACAGCTCTTTATAAGAAGTAAACTGATGGATCATTTAGAACCAAATGATGTTGTAATGGCTGACAAAGGTCTGTTGATTGCAGAAGAATTAGAGAACATCGGTTGTAAATTACAATGCCCAATATTCCTAGAAGACAAAATTCTAATTGATATGTCTGAAATGATTAGTGACTTCAAGTTATTTAACTCGGAGGTTACACTTGAAAGGGCTACATCAAAAGTTATGCAATATAAATATTTTGAGGGTGCCATACCGTATGAAAGCTTGCCTCATATAGACAGCGTATTTTTTATAGCATGCATGTTATGCAACTTCCACCCTAATTTAAATGAAATAATATAAATATAACATAGCTGAATATTTTAAAAATTGTAATATTTAAAATGAAACTTTGTAATTTATACTGTTCTCAAATGTAATTCAATGTGAATATTGGAGGAATATCTGGTTTTTTCTTGTTATTTTTTTAATCATTTGTTTAAATCTGGTAATATTTGATGGTGTAAATTAATTCATAAATATGAATGAATAATTTAATGTAACATACTTGTATATTTTTCACTGTGTATATTTGAAATGTGGTATTGTCTATAAGCTTGACATGTATTCTTTTTCATCAAAAAGTACACATGCATATACTCAAAACTTCATAAAATTTAATGTTTCCTAAATGAATGAAAAAAATACTACTCAAAAATTTCATGTTTACGTTATAATTTTGGAATACTGTGGCCCAAATGTATTCGATCAACTAGCAAATTACATGGATTCCAATTTACATCTCTTATGTAGAAGTTTTTAATAATGGTTAGAACAACCTGATTTATTAATGATTTTCTTGTGCTCAGAAAATGTTTCATTATACTGTTTTCTAAAATCTAATTCAGTGTAAATGATTGGGGAATATCCTTGTTTTCTTATTTATTTTTTAATCGTTTGATTAAATTGTGTGGAAATTTGTGAAGGTGTAAAAAAATTTCCAAATATGGATGATTATTTAAATATATCTGGTATATATTTAACAGTGTGTATACTTGAAATATGGTATCTATGAAACATGATATGTATTCTTTTTCAAAAAAAAAATATATGCATCTTTTATATTACTCCATACCCAGCTTTTTGCTACAGTTCATTTTTTGTTTCATCCTCAGCAATTGTTAATGTTTACAGTATAGTTATACAGTACTTTTCCATTTTGCAGGCTCAAATCTCGCCAAGCTGACAATGTTGTTTACTGTGTATTGGCAACAACACACAGTAAACACATGTTCCATTTGTCATTGGTTGTACAATTTTTGGCGACTATCGATGAGGCTAGCGAAATGGAAATGTACCAATTATACTTTTCGAATTAATATGAAAGCTTACAACTGAAACAAAAATGTTTATTTTCAAACTATACCTTCTGGTTTTTAAATTATTATAAAAATAAAATTTCTTTCTTTAGAGCTTTGTTATTTACCTACTTAAGATATTCGGATTCCACTGTTTTTGAACAACTATTGTACTTCTGTTTTGTAAGTAAAAAATTTTACACTCAGATTATAAAAAAAAGTCTATTAAACAAAGTTTTTCTTTTTTAATGAATTTAAGTATATTTTAAATGTCTTCATAATGTTTTTAAGTGTAACTTCCTTTAAAAACCATTTTAATTTGAACATTGATTTGATGTGTATTTTATTATGTTCATTGCATAACCTAGCTATAAATTTAGAATATAATACTATTCATATTTATTGAAACTATAAACTTTAATTAAAATAATATTTATTGTTTAAATGAACAAATAAATTTATTATGCCGGAATAATTTGAATTGCAAAGTAAAATTGAATGTATATATCATTTTTTATGCTCGTATAAAAATTGTTGCTTATTCTAATGGTTTCATTTCCATTAAGTAGAATATTGTAAGAATATGTGTTGATTTTTCATACATTTGCACAGAATAAATTAAGCTTAAAAATATTTTTACATAATTTTAAAGTATTTTTTTTTTTCATGAAGAATCTTTTGAGCCATGACTAGTGGAAAGAAAAATTTCATATAAACATTCTTTCCACAAATTACAATCAAAATTAATAATCTGTATATTTTTTCTTCTGCTGAATAATGACAATAGCCAAATGGCACTGAACCTGAAAATATTTAGGGGTTTTTTTTTAAAGGGAATGATACCAATGGCATCAGATAAATAAAAGTTTTCAGTTTAGTTTTTATTAACGGCACACTGGAATCAACATGGGGGCTATTGAAGGTGGACCTCGTAATTTTGAATCTCGATCAAGTGACGAGGACGACACCTGAGCTGGCACCCCTCCTAACTTCCATGCCAACGGGAGGACTTTGGGCTCCGTCAGATTTAATGTGCACCATCCTCAGCTGCATGGTGGATCTATAGTGGCCAAGGCTCGAAACCATGATCACTAGGCTAGCGTGGCCACTAAACAAAGGTTGGACCTTTGTCTGATTAGCTCTTCCAGAAACCCATCTGGTTTATTATTAGTATTCTGGTTTATGTATATAATTTTGATCCTCACACAATCTATTAAATCCATCAGGAGAGGTGTGACCACCATTTTTCATCAAGCCTTGATGCCTTTAAAGAACCGCCACATAGCTGGAGCTGATGCACATTAAATCTGCCGAGGCTCATTTCATTCTATTGGCGTCACACTAGAAGCAATACAAGGGCTATTGGTAACAGAACTCGATCAAGTGTCGAGGATGACCCATGACCTGGCACTCCACTCTCATAACTTCCATGCCACGTTAACTGGATGGCTGTGAGCCTCAACAGATTTGTCGTGTAACAACCCAAGCTGATAAAATCCAAACCCTGAACCACATAGAAAGCATGGAGAGATGTGCTGCTTTGGTTGGCAGACTTTACACATGCGTGTATTACCGTGTTCCTTCTTTTCTTTTTAGAGCAATTGAAATTGCACTATGCGTTTCTGCTTATGTTTAAATTTAGTCTTTTTAATCAATGGATGAAAAAGCTATTGGTCTCAAAGCATTCTTTTTTAGATCAAATCTAGATGAAATAAACTAGCACTTTCTTGTTCCATTTTAAAAAGTAAAAATTCAAGGCATATCATTTTTTTTTTTTCAATTAATGGAAATTTCTCTGAAACTTTTTTTTTTTTTTGCAATATGGTGCATGTTAGTTAAGTAATTGTTAGCATAAATTGCATTGAAATAAATCTTGGAAACTTTAAGATTGACAATTGTCAAAAACGTTCTCTGAATATTGTGTAAAATATAAGATCCTTACCGTGCCAGTGCAGTGTTTTATTATTGAACTTGTCTCGCAATGCTATATTACCCTTTTAGAATGTATCTATGCCTACTACTGCTTACCTATATAAAAATAAATCTTTAAATTTGGAAAAGAAATCAAAAATGTTTGACTGAATATATATTCTTGTTTACTCCTGATTAAATAATTTGTGTAAAAGACAAAATAGTAAATAACACCAGCTTATATATGTGTGTGTTATTTTTGTTCATATTAGTTTATTCAATGAATCAACTTTATATTTATTTGTCACAAGTTATTACAAAGGATTAAATTATTGGTTTTAAGAATTTGAAAGCTTACCGAAAATTTTCTAGATCTCTCTACTGATAAAATGGGAAATGCATTATCAAATTATTTTCTATCTATTTTTGGCTACATATTAAGATCACATTGTGGTATTCAGCAGACAAACTGGCCATCAAGTTCATAATTACTGATTTTTATTAACATTGTTATGTTGAATTCTAGTACCTTGTTTTGGTCTGTGCACAAGATATATAAAAAATGCATCAAAATTTTCAGAGGGCAACAAAATATATCTTGAGTATTCACATTTCCTTTTCATCATATTGGAAAATTTAAGGAAGAAGAAATTAAAAAATAATTGCTTCATACCCACATGCTTGAAATTTACAGATTTTAATTGTTAAGAATTCTTATTTCTATTTTTGTCTCAGGTGGATTTAAAAGAAAATTGCTTTTTTAACCAATTTCAAGGAAAAGAGGTTATGCTTCTGTTAAATCCTGTGGTTTCAATGACATTTTGGTGATTAATAAAATTTTTTCACACAAATTGAATATATTTACTGACTTATGTGATAAAACAGTCTCACTGTAGCCTGCATGTTGTAAGAAGCGACTAAAATAAATACCCAGCGTCTAGGTTTGGCCTAGCACCCTGCTTCAGGATTATATCAGGGGAACTCGTATACTTGCCTTGTTTAGGTAAGTTCAGGCATCGTGACCTTGAGGCACCTTAGTGATCATTTTCTTTCCTATGGGGTTTACTGTCTTTGGTAAACAAGGGTGATGCCCCCCATACCCTAGGGATCCTTCTTTATTTTCGACCCTCTTTGTCAACCAATTTTTGCCTTTTTTTTCACTTCTAGACTACAACTAAATCTTGTATGGCACTTGAGCCAATAACCTTCACATTCACTCAATATATTTACTATTCATCCAACTTTGAAATTGATGGTGAAATGAAGTTCTGTGTGAAGCAAATGGAAAATATGCTTTACAGTTTTGGAATATTTTCATATTTCTAAAATTCTTACGGAGCATGATTATTATAACTTACGGGTTCATGAAAGTAAATTATATTCTGTGTAAGGGAAATGAATAGTTCAAAGTATGACATTTGAATTAACAAAATTATAGTGTTTTTTTTCTTTCGATTTTACATTTAATAGTGCAAGGCATAATTTAACTTTCTGATTTTATGTTATCATTCTGTAATGAAAATTCTCAGTTTGAAAAAAAAATAATTTATATTAGTAAATAAGGAAAATTCAACTTCAAGCTTGATTAAAGTGCTTTTAGTGTACCTGACTAAAACAACTGCAAAAAAATTCTAATGCATACAAAAAGAAACATTCCTGGAATTTTATTTGGAAGGTAATTGTCCACGTTTCAAGGATTTAATTTATCATGGATCAAAGGTGCTTCAAAATATAAATTGTTCAAAAATTCCACACCTATCACTGTGGAACACAAAAAAAAAAAATCCATATTTTTCTCTTAGCCCACAATTGAAAATATATCATCACTGTTACAATAATCAAAATATGAAGAATGATATTTAAAATAAAAATACCTATAAAGAATCAAAACAATATTATAACATATTTTTATATTGTGACATTTTAAGTGATACAAATTTACTTCAAAGTTAAAGAAAAAAACTTAGTTCTTAAAAGTTACTTCTTAAAGAAAAAAAGAATATTTGCACGTTTTAAAACCACCTCACTAATTACACTATTACTTGTCCTTTTTTTTCATTAGTGCATTTTGTTTACTTTGTTGCACCTTACCAAACAATTATGTTGATGCTTAAGAAAGCCTTACAGAAGTTAAAATATATTCCGAGTTGACCAAGGTTAAAAATTACAAGGTACGTCACCATAGCCTACAAATTGCTTCTTGTGCGATGTTAATAATACCAAACTAATCATTCAGAAATAAGTCATTTTAGTATTGTATTAAACAATTGCATCCTGAATTAAAAAAGGTTAATGGAACTTGGGTAAATGTTAAAGGACCAATAATATTTCTTTTGGCAGTGCTGACAACATTTGGTCTTTTCACAAAATGTTTGACAGGGGTTATAAAATATGTTTATGGTATTATAGTTCCCTCTTACCCTCCACCCTATAGTAAGTCCTGTTTTATTGCCAGCGTTGTGCCAAAATATTCCATAAATTTTTGTTATAACTTTATTTGAATAAATTTTTCTTGCCTTCCATACTCTTTCTAAGCAAAGTTGCAGTTCACAGTTTAAATGTGTAGACTTAATCATATTGATAATTTTATTTGGCAAGCAAGTTATGCTTAAAAAACTGAAGTTCAAGTATGTAAAGTTTGGAAGAATTGAATGTTAATTTCATCAAAATTTGTATTTTTTCACTAATCATATACCTTCAGGATATAAAAAAAAAAGTTTTGTATAAAAAGTCCTGCAAAAATTAAAATATATGTATGCATTTTGAAATTAATATCTAAACGTATGTTATTTCAGAAATGTATATAAGGAGAGTAAAGTATGTATCTTACTTCAGAACTTCATTAAAATTTATTTCAGAAAGTTATTGATTTAGATTTTATTTTAATTATATGAAAACTTTTAACATATTGTATGGATAAATTATATAAAATTGTTTTTTTAATTTATGTAAATAAATCTATATCAAGTACTTTTCTGCTCCCTAATATACATAACAAAATGTTAATCACACACTTTTTATATTTTGTGTACAAATAAGCATTCATGGGTATTTTTCTTTTTAAATATTAACTATGTCATTATTAGTTTTCGACTCTTTTGATTGAAAAATGATAAACGATGGAAAAATTAATCTAGGCAGTGTATTATTAATCTAGTCTTATCCCAAGATCATTACAAAACTTTTTTTTAGTGCTAACTAAAGAAGTATTTCATCAGTTATGCATAAAATTATTTTTCAACAATTAATCTTATACTTTATTTAAAAACATGAATATTCTGGAATACTTCTTAAAAATGAATTGACATAGTTAAAAAAATATTTATATTTAATGGTACATATCTTGCTTAGGGAATATATTTGTATTTTTGAAAAGCAAAAAATATTTTATTCCTTTTATGTAAATATAATATTCACTTAATTATAATAAAAAAAACTGATGGATTTTCCTTCAATTACAGCAATTGAAATTTGTATTCCACTGTAAGGTAAATTCTTACTCACTAAGATTGAAAAATATTTTATGTGGTGCTGTTTTTTGCATGTCAATTTTTGCTCAGATAATAGCCAGTAGTGGAGCTGCTCTCCTTTTCCTAGTTTGGCTGGTAGAATAAAACTTACATTGAAATCAATGAATCACAATACTTGAAAAAATTATTTTATTTCTTAAGGGGACACAGAACCCTGACAATGAGACCAAAATTCGAATTTTTTTTGTTAGTTCATGTTAATCGTATAACTATTTTAAATATGTGCACATATATATGGGTACTATCAGTTACATAGATCATAGGTTGGCAACTGCTTTTCCAAATTGCCGAGACATAGGCGATGTTATCGGACATGATACATCCACTACAAACTGTATGACAACAGAACTTGGCATGTTCTTCAATGCGTTTCGCTGCATGGTCCCTATAACTGCTACATACTTATATATATATGCTAACATAAACTTCTACTGTAATTAAAATAAATCCAGATATAAACTGATATTGCATTTAATACATATTACAAACTTTCATTCCACTTACTGTTTCTATATTAGAAAGAAAATATTTTATTGAACCTATAACAATAAAAAAAATATTTTAGGCCTTTCATTTATTTTTCTGAACTCTTAACTTATTTTTCTCTACTGTGTTTGAAAAGGGCTTGGTGCTAACAATTGTTTTTGAGTAGGCATAAATTCATAGGTCATGAGTGTAAGATAAGACCTGCTTTAAAACTTTTTAGTTAGCTTTTTCTGACCCAAGCAAATGATTTTTTTTTTGAAAATTGTTCAATAACTTTAAAATTTGTAAAAATGGAAAATAATATTATATAATGAAAAAAGAAATGTAATGATTTTTTTTTTCAAAGATATTTGCATTGATTAGTATGTATGCATATATATGTTATCTAAAAATTGTGTTCCATTTATCTGAGAAAATTGTTTCATATTTTTTGAATCTCTTTTTGTGTTTTGTCTAAATATGTAATATTGATAATTGTTATCCCTTTAAAGACAAGATAAAAAGAACACTTGATGATGATGATATCTATTATGTCCAACAGTTTCAGGATTTAGACAAAATAAATGAATTTTTAATACAAACTGATGGAATGCAACACCCAAAAAAAACTACTTGTATTATTTTATTGTGTACATATTGTCTTTATCACAGAACTTTACTTTGAATTACTCATTTTTCAATCTAGAAACTTTTCTCTTACGTTCATAATCAAAATGTTTACTAAATAACAGGCACGTGAAACCAAAAATCTTAAATGTTACTTGCTTTTTGAGAATCTAACTTATTTGCATTTTTATCTAATGTACTTCGTTTCCTGTTACATCTTATTAGATATCTGTGCACATTTCGAATATTTTATTATTTTTTAAATATAAACAAGTATATTTTTACTATCTAAAAACTATTGATATTAAAATGTGTGTCTAGACAAGAATATATATTCGATATTAATTACAAATTTTACATAAAATACTTGCATTTACAAATCTTTCTCCCCCAAACATCAACAGAAGTACTGCTAACTCCATACATGAATTGAAATGCAGCTATACTTTCTTGGAAAACAGAAAGCACCAAGAAATGTAAGGAAACAATTTTTAACTTAACCATTTAAGTATAAAGATTCGCAAAAGAGTTATATTAAAATACTATTTAAATATAATGTACTAGTACTATTATTATTTAATTCACCATATATGCAGTCTAATTAAAAAACTTCATTACAAATGAACTTCACATTATTCCAAATAGGTTTTCTTTCAGTGGCTTATTCTCAACTTTCCGAATATTCCGACAGGTATAAACTGCCTCCTTATTTTGATCATTGCCAATATTATTTATTTCTAACAAAAATTACGTATCTAATATTGCAAAAAAATTTAATTCATTAAAGTCGTTACATTGAATACTTTTCCAGAGAAGAATCTTACCTGAAAAAGTATTCTTCAATGTTATCAGATGTTACACTAGATAACTCAAGACCCGCCATTTAGCTGGAGCTGATGCACGTTAAATCTGTCGGGACCCAAAATCCTCCCGTTGGTGTGATGTGGAAGTTCAGGTGTCGTCCTCGTCTCTTGACAGTGGTTCAAAATTACGAGGTCCGTCGCCAATAGCCCTCGTGTTGCTTCTAGTGTTACGTTAATAAAAACTAAACAAGATAACTCAACACGCATACGCATTGAAGTTTTTCTCGCCATTTGTCTGTGTAGTCTCACCAAACGTTATGTGTGGCTTAGGCTTTGTATATATGCTCCGGGCTACACAGCGATTCTTTTGTGGCATCAAGGCTCGACAAAAACCGCCATCAGCGACCATGACCACTAGGCTAATGCGGCCCCAATCCATCAAGAGAATTAGTAATATCCATCAAGAGAGTTAGTAATATTCCATGTTAACTCCATTCTCTTCAATTTTACCTTGCATACACATAGTTCTTGTCTCTATCTTCACCATCTCTTCAATCCCTTTGAAAAAAATTGTTTCATCAAAATGCATTTTAGGTATGTCAACTGCAATTTTTGCACTTTATACAGCAGCTGACAATGAGATGGTTTTCACAAATCTCATATCGTAAATGTTTCTAGATACTTCTGAAAATGGAGATGTAAAAATACCCATTTCGTCAGTCATTGCTGTCTAGTGTAGGTGCAGTAAATACATTCACATCTAAACAGCTCTTTAGTTGTTTGGACATCTGCCTTGATTAGTTTTGGATGATGCAAGTTTAGTCTTTCTGTTGGAGCACAGTTCTTTTCTAATGTACTCATCAATTGTATGCAATAAGGCAAAAAAATATGCTTACGAAAGGCTGGAACTTTCCCAGCAGGGTACCCTCGCGAACTTACCTTCTTTTGGTAGGTACGTGCTTCACAAACCCGAGGGATCCTAGTGATCGTTTTTTTTTTTTTTCCTTCTTTCCCATAGGGTTTGCTGTATTTGATAAACACGGGTGACGCTCTCTCGGGATGCCGTAATAATCCTTCTCTATTTTCGACCCTCCTTCTAGTCAACCTATTTTTTTTAAATGTCTAAATCACAGCTTAATCTTATTTGGTGCAGCATGGCCGGATCTGGCTCTTGCACCATTAAACCACTATCACTCACTCTCAGCAGAGCAAATGCAACTTACATTTATAATCTACAATAATTTTTTTTTTTTTTCAATTCGAAAATAATTCTTAGTTTAAATATATTAGATTTAAAAATACAAAAGCGAGAAAGTAAGTTGTGTAGCGATTAGAGTTTAACTATGTATCTTGATGAAGACTGAAAATAATTCAGCTCAAACTTATACCTAATGTTCTTCACTTAATATAACAATCAATGCATGAATATGTAATAAGTAACAATACTAATATATAAAGAAAAATATTGAGCAGAAATACTGTATAATAACAATTTGATAATGTACGATTCATTTAATAGATGGTTAAAATCATTATTATGTTAGAATACACATAGTTGAAATTTTTTTTAAAAAAATCTGTTGGAATGAACTTAAAATAAATTTCAACACCAATATAAATTTTTTCAATAATGAACAATTGCTGTAATTGTTCAATTTTAGAAAACACATTTGTGGTCATGTACGCTATTTTTACGATATGCAAGTAAATTGCCCGTTAATAAATAACAGCGTTCACATATTATTAATCAAAAACACTAAGTAATTACGTAACTTGATGAAGATGGAAAATTAATTAGCCCACATTTAAATCTAATGTTGCTTTACTTTTAAAATATAACAATCGATGCATGAATTTGTAATAATAAGTGAAAATGTTAATCCATGAAGAAAATTATCCAGAAATATTATATTTTAACAATTTAGGCATTCACAGATATCAGATTATAATTTAAGACACACCTCACCAGTTGGTAATATATCTCCTGACTACACGTGTTTTCGTCTCAGCATGGACTTGTAGTATATGTACAATGTAGAATCCATTCTCTTCAAAATTACGTTCAGAAAAAGTAATAGTACCAATAAATTTGTCTTAAAAAAGTCGTAGACTATTTCGCAATTTTGCCAGAAAGTTTGCAGTTTTGTTTGTTCTCTGCGTGTGTGAGAGAGAGAATTTCCAGCCTCCTTTGAAAAAGTTTCGCTCTATTTATAAATGTTCATCAAAGTGAATGACTGCAAATTCAATGGTCTACTTTCGATACTGTAAGTCATTTTTGAGTCGCTATATATAGAACAAATTACTAAAAACTAACTCTTAAGTATACCAATAAGCACCAAAATTAATTATTAAGAAGTTTAAGACTCTAAATCATAACTGCACAAACTAGAACAGACCTGTCCAACCCAGAAGACTTTGCGGGCCGCATTATTTATATGTGTGTGTGGGACTAATTGTGTGAATTCACGCAAGTAATGAATTCGATACCGATTCAATTTTTTACGTTCAAAACTACTACAACTTCCACCTTTCGAGTCTTGGAAAGCGACTAATCCTCCCGAACCCCATTAGAGAAATCAAGAACATTCTGCTATAAATTAAGGGAAATCACATTTTATTGAATTAAGTATGTTTACACGAAATACAATTTTAAAAATTTTCCTGCGGTTACAACATAACGTTAGCGCTAAATTATTGGCGATTAAAAGACATCAAGCAGTCTGGAACAATACGCTTCTGCGTGAAATATATTAGGATTGTTGCAGACTCGCTGCTGCTATTTCGTATGTTTTGCGCTTTGCATTCCCTCCTCACGTCTAGTGATGCAACCCCGCACTCTTCAGTAAGTTTGCAGGTTAGTTATATATTGTGTATCGTACCATTTTGCTGTGCATTTTTTAAAACGAACCTTGTAATTGTTTCTGAACAAGATTAAAGAAAAAATGTGATAAAAGTTGAGTCAGGTAGGGAAAGATTCCCATGGTTATAGGATATGACACGATCGATTTATAGTGGAAGGTTATTTTGTGCTTTTATGTACAATAAGAATTTAAAATATTTATTCACAGAGGACCCAGCTGCGCGGGCAGCAGACTAACACCTGGAGGGCTGCGGGTTGGCCAGGCCTGAACTAGAATAAGACAAAAGTTGTTTTTTTCTTAAAAAAAAAAAAGAATACTTTCTACTTAATATACATACCGGAAGTAGGATAATACTAAATATACCAATGGAAATTAAAGTTGTTTACACACTACTACAGTAAGCGCTTATTAATTTTAAAAATTTATTATTAAGAGCAGTTTCAGAGGTAGTATATTTAGGTTTTGAATTTGGTTTGGTAAAGAGAGTTTGAACTCTTAATACGGAATTTTTTATGATTTTCTTTAGAAGTGAATCCTTAGATGATTTAGTTATAAATTTATCCAGGATTTCAATATTCAGATCGTTATGAATAACTGAATTTCTGACACACCATGCTGCAGCATTAGTAATTATTCGCAGAACTTTATTTTGCATTGTTTGAACTTTTTTTCATGTAGGATGGGGTTGCAACCCCCCTAGCAGACGCGGCATAGGTTATTGGGCGTGGGACTTGTTTATAAAGCAGAAATTTGTTTTTTTAGAAGAGAGGGAAGTAACTGCCAATAAGTGGTCGCAGTAGCCTAGTGATCATGGCAGCGAACTCGCGGTTGGCGGTTTTCGTCGAGTCGTAGGTTCGAGTATTGATGCCACTAAAGACACGCCCTGTAGCCGGGCTGATGCACGAGAAATCTGTCGTGGCCCAAAGTTCACCCGAAAGCGAGGCGTGGAAGTTAGGAGAAGGAGTACCAGTTCAGGTATTGACCGTCGTTCACATTTAAGAGATCCATGCTGCTTCTAGTGCGACATTAATAAAACCAACAAATGCCAATAAGTGAGGTATATCCTATTCCAACATTTTTCTACTAAATATTAAATATGCTGAACATAAGTCATTCTGCTGCTTTAATAAAGATCCAGATAACGTACCACCGAAACTCATTTGATTTCTTCATGGAATAAGTTAATTGGGGAGCGGGTATCCTGCTCTCTCGGAAAAGTAGCTTGAGATTTTTTTACCTTGATAATAGATCTCCATTTTATAAGGTAATCCTTGAGGGAGTCAAAATATTTTTCCATAGTAGATGAAGTATAATTTAAATTGGCCCCCTGAGCTAGTACGGCAAAGTCATTGGCGAATAAACAAATACTAACTGTGGCGTGCTCTGGTAAGTCGTGCGTGTAAATATTATAAAGATGTGGTGAGAAGGCCCCTCCATTCGGGGATCCAGTATTAATATTTCCTGTATTAGAGTGATCTGGATTGATCCTGACTTTAAAAGTTCTATCCTGGAGAAAATTCCAAATATATTATAATTGAATAATCTGATAATTTTAATTTGATCATCTTAAGAATGAGTCTATCATTCCTCCTTTTATCGAAGGTTACATCTGGAAAAATATCTACAGAATGAAGTTTGTGCGAGGATTCTTCCTTAATTATGTTGGAGACCCTAATGAATGGTAGAGTGGCCATTTCTAAATCTGCAATTCTCCGGGGGGATGCAATTTATTTGGGTTTTAATTCTTTCGTGAATTATTTTCTCGAAAACCTTAGCAGTGGAGCAAAGAAGATCGCAACTTTGCGGAAATTTATATTCTTGATTGGTAGCATTATCACATTTGCTGGTTTTCAATAAGACAGCTACTCAACAAAGATTTATTAAAAATTTTGGTTAAATGTTTAATGGCATTTAGAAGGAGCATTTTTAAGACATAATTTGGAATGTCATCTGGTCCTGAAGTCTTTTTCTTTGGGAGTTATTTTTTTTTTTTTAATTATGTCCATGATTTCTCTTGGACTAGTGAGCAAAAAGGCCCGAGTGCTCTGTAGTACCAAAAGGCTTGACACTTTTCTATCCATCCAGTCAATTAAATTATAAATGTAAGGCTCTACTTTTTCCTGTAGCGTATCTTCCAAAATATCTTTAAAGACTCCAGCTTTTTCAAAATATGTGAAGGCCACTCCATTTGGACCACTTAAAAGTGTAATGTTAATTGCCTTCCCAACGTTTCTTTCTTTGAAGGTATAAAGGGAATTATTCTCAGGATTTAAACTTTCAAGTAGGATTTTCCAAGATTTATTTTTGTGGGCATTAATCAAATATTCAATTTGCCTATTAAGAACATTTACTTCCCACTTAAAAATTGGGTTTCTAGTATTTTTGATTTCTTTTTCTAAAGTTTTTGTTTTGGTGAGGTCTTTGATGTTAGGTGGGGGGAGAAATCTGAAACGAGAAGTTTTAATTACTTACGTGACACTCGCCATGGAAATAGCTTGCGTGATAATGCCATTAAATTTTTCGATTGCATGATTTAGTTCATAATTATTGATTTTATGGCTCACCTCGAACGAGTGAAGGATAATGTCAAGAAATCTATTCCATTTCGTGGTTTTCATTGTTCTAAGGATCGGGTGAAGATAATTATTACTGAAGAGGATGGCTTAAAAATTATTTAGGAGAAAGGCATTTTCTTGAAAGGAGATATCTACGAAGTATATACAAATTGATCATCCTTAACTTCGAGGAAGAAAAATGAGCCATTATAACCTATTAAAAGGAAGGGGAATAATGTACTTTTTAAAAAATTTTCTGTTGAGTCATATTCAGAACAAATTTTTTGAACAGAATTCCCCATTGATTCCTTTTGAGCATTTTAATTTTGTTGTTAAGATTTTTGACCTTCTAGTTTATTGCCATCTGTTTTATAGCGTGGTATCTAATTAGCAGCCAGTATTTTCTGTTTTTGTTTTAACAAGATTGAAAAAGTGGCGGTGGTGGAAAGGAAAGGTCTAAGGCAGGTGTATTAATTTGTTTTTTGCTGTTTTAGCTGCCTTTATTGAATTTGTAAAGGTAGTGGTAAGAAAGTTAATTGCTTTGTCGAGTTTGGTAATGTTAATTTATATCGGGTTCCTTGGATATTATTGTACATTTTTTGAAATTTAAACCAGTGAGAGTGTGAAGGGGAAAGGAGGTATTGATTATAATGGAATCGTGGGCTCTACTGAGAGCATAAGAATTTTCAATGTTGTATTAAGGTATAGTTTCCTTAAGAATAGCAAAATCAATAATTGACGATGAAGCTATTATAGGAATAAGTAAGTGAAGGAATCCGATGCTGCAGTAGGAAATTTATTGTTGATGCATAAGTTTTCAATTAAATTTCCTAAGAATACATTATTTTTGGCGAAAAGAACATGACTCCACTCGGCGCAGACAGCCTGAAATACGTCAAAAATGAAAATAAATTAATTTGAAATTTTAAAAAATATCAATAACGACACAAAACTGTATTTGAGTTATGATATCCTATTGAGATGAGCGTGTACTGGTGTTTCTTCAAATATATCATCTTCTATACTTTAACATAGAAATTTAAATACCCCTTTAACATAGAGGGGGAAAACTGCCTACTTCTTTAAAATTTCAAAGTTCTAAGAATATTACCTAATAAATGATTATATGCGTTTCATTCTCGGTAATTTAGGTTAATGTTGGAATATTTCTGCTACCTGGAAATAAAGTCAAAGCTTGAGCACTATTCTTTAACATTAGCTAAAGACATCCTTATAGTTATTAGATGAGTTAGTCAAAACCTTTTATTGCAATATATGAAACATAATTGTAACCCTCTTTGGATTAACTTCAATAATTGCGATGTTGATAAAATAATCAGTCATCAATTAATTGACTCGGGAATATATTTACTCTCACTATGTCTTGCTTTAGGGCTCAAGACACAAAAGTGGAAGTCATACAGTAAACATTTTCTTTTCTTTCTTTTTTTAAATCATTTATTAGATGTTATAAAATGAAATTGTATAGGAAAGAAATTGATTTTGAGAGATGCAGATTTACGTAAAAAAATTGTTTTAAACATTTCCTAACAATTCATAGCAGCTCTTACTTCAATCCAGTAGACCTTGTGCTATCGCGATGGTTCTAAGAAATTATTTTTATGTAACAGAGAGCACATTTATATTCATATGTTTCTGGTCCACAATTATCCGTTGGTAGAATTATTAAAAAAAAAATTGGGTTTTTTTTATCAAAAGGTATACATTGAAAGTCTAGAAAATCACAATTATTACCAAATGCAATTTTTTAAAATAACTCTTATGACATCTATTACTGTTTTAAAGCATAACACCACTATATTTTAAGGTAAAATTTACAGCAAATAAATAACAACCGAATTCCGCACACACACGAGTGCAGCCGTTCGCAATATCTGTGTTTCTGACCATCTTTAAGATGGCAATATGTTCAGACCGTTTACAATGGCAATACGAAGTAATCGTGCAGACCCCTGTTACACATAATAATCTAAAAAACGCAAATTTCAACAGATATGTGAATGTGCAGCGCTCTTTTGGAATTTTTTATTTGCTGTATTTTGTCAATTACATGTCGTATGAAGGCCAATCAGTGAATTCATATTGCTTTATTTTTCCCAAATCTATCAAGACATATGTTATTTTATAAAACAGTTTTTCTTTTGTTTTAGAAGATAAGCAGCTAAAAATGTTAATTTTTTTTGTTTGACGAAAATATTTTTACTCTTTAATATACCAAAGGCTTTTGAGATATTTGTAACAAAACTCGTGGCCTAACATAACTTATGCATTTAATGAATCGGCGACAAGTTTAATTCATCATTAAAATTCCGAATACTATGAGCAAGCGCTGAGTATATACGCTACTTTCTTGAACGACGTCTCACATTCTCGCAAATACAAAATGTACCATAAGTCTATTCTTTCACATCACATACTCGTATGTGAAAGATATTAATAGAGCGAAAAATACATAAATAGTAAAACAATTTCGTATTAAAGGTTTATTAGGACAATATTAGCCTTTTAGTGCTTAAATCAGGGTGCTGAAAACTTTAAGGAAAATTTCCCAAGAATGAATTTCGGTAAGGAAAACACTTGATGAGATAATTAATGAAATACTCCCAAGTTTCACAACTGGCACTTTTTTTGCTCTCGCAACTCGTGAAAGTTGCAAGTTTCGTCAAAGCACTTTTGAAAATTTTCTTTTCGATTAAACCAGAATACCCTCATGAATCAATACTTGAGATAATATTGTAATGATCTGAAAATGTTTAAGTGTTAACAATTGCAGGTTATTACAGCTTATTCAATGATGGTTAGAAGTGTGATTCTAAACTAGCAATTAGTTTTGAATGCATTTCTCAAAATATCAAAAATAAAGTTAGAGGTGAAGGCATTACATTTGAAATTGACGAGTTACTATTTGAGCTTAGGAAATATCATTTAGCATATCATAAAAGATCTTCGCACTTGATCTGGTGGAAAGAATTTTGTCTCGAAAGATTTGCTTAGTTCCGAAGTCAAATGGAAATATTGGAAGTTTTAATTTTTTTTTTTAATATACCGAATATAGTGATAGCTAGGAACCTTTCAGTATTACGCATTTTGCTTAAATATCTATTCCAATGGTGGATAAGAATCTCCTTATTATGCGATTAGATTAAATCTCTATGCCAGTGGTTCTCAACATTTTCACATTTGCGAATCACTTGAAGTTTTATATGATCAATAAAGTCATAAAATAAAACAGCACAAATTTATTATAAACTAATGACAATAATTTGCTTTTTATAAAATTCGAATTTCAGAGAACCCTTTACCTGAGTTCAGGAAACAACAGTAAACTCTTCGTGAAATATCAAAAACATTTTATTGTCTTTATAATGTTTTTGCTGTGAGAAATTTGAGCAAAGCGATAGCACGGAATCTATTACGAGTTAAAACTTTTATATATGAGCTGACAGTTGAATATTGATGATTTTTAGGAGTTATTTTTAGTTCCAATGGCTCATTTTTTTTGTGTTTGCACATATACATATTGAAAATAGACAATGGTTCAGTTCAATTGCCTAGAGGCGCTGTAATCGCAAAACAAGAAAAATTCTTAATTATAATAAATAACCGAAGAATAACAGCAAAAAAATAAGAGATCATAAGTATTAAAAGTTTAAATGTGAACTTACGGTTGGACATTGAGATTATTTAGCTCTTATTATTGGCTCCTATGATTCATTTTTAAGAAATGTATTGTAAATAAACCACAGTAGAGTTCAACCACATAGAGGCGCTGTAATCGTGCATTCGACTTGGAAATAAAATAAATCACTACATTTTAAATGTTTCTAGTAGTACTCTATTCATTCATTAAAAAGAACTCCCAACCATAGTCTATTTTATCATATTCTGACACATTTTTGATTAATTATTATTATTTAATTTAGTGGCGGACAATAAGCTTCGAGATAAAGTACCAGCAGTCAGTTAGAACCACTCTTGCTCTGTGTGACTTTTCGTGAACTTTAATAAGCTAAAAATATTTCCTTTTTCAAGAAAAGTTTGACAAACAACGCAGAACCACAGAAAATAAAATGTTTTTACAAGATATAGATAAAAGGGTTTATCAAGACGAGGTAAAAAAATAAAAAAAAAAATCCCTGATAAATTATTCCTGAAGAGGCGCTGCGATCGCCTTTCAAATGAACTTTCCATGATTTGATGAGGCAGTGTGTGATTATCAATAGCTATGTGGAATGATTGGAAAGCCAATGTAGTTACCGAAATAAAGTTTTGTTGACGGAAAATGTTTTGTTATTTCATTATGTCTTAAACACATCCTTTAAATTTGATATATTTATTTTCATAAACAAAAGTATGGAGAACTTAGATAAGCTAAAAATATTTCCTTTTTCGAGTGTTATTCCTTGAACTAAATAGTTATATATCAACTAGTTCTATTACTTTTTCAAGGACCATGAAAAACTGTTATAGAAGAAAGATAAAATATTTCAAACAGCGATTTCTGAGTGTTTTTAATAAGAAGTATTTTACGCAATATTTCTTATGATATTTATTTTCTACTTTTATTTTCATTCACTTATTTTGCTTTCATTTATTTCCAGACGTCAGGAAAAAAACTAAATGGGTATCAGAATTTACTGAAGAAAAGAAAGCGAGAAGAAATTAAAACTTACTCAGTTAATACGAAAACCTGAACCAAGCTAACGCTGTCTGTGCTGATTGTCCATTAACGCCTCAATTACCATTGGAATTACTAAAGGAACCTAGTATTCAGAATTGGTTAGGTATTCTTTTGATCCGGGTATTACGTTCTACTTCAATCAAGTCGGTCGACACATACAAGAAAAAAATTCCAACTATTGTTGCAGTATTTGCCAATTCCTGATGTTGGTGGTTTATGTACAAATTCATTATTACCACCTCAAGAACAAGCCTTTTTAGAAAATGGCCCTGGAAAAAAACTATACCTAATTACCAATTTCAATTATCTAAAAAACTATATTGGGCGTGAATTTCCTGAAATACACTTATGTCGGATATTGCCAAACAATAAAAGAGTTAAATGGAATTGGTTGCAATATTCCGTTGAAAAAAAATTCTGTTTACTGTTTTTACAGCAAAATTTAACTAACTTCAGCAACATTTAAGTGAGTAATTATGAATTTGAAACCATCAGAAATTATTTATTCTATCTGAAACCACTTTAGTGAGCACTTATTAAAGCTACATGAAAAAAAAATACATTTCTAGGAGCTACATTTTTTGTCCGATTTCTTAGCCTAATTTGTTTCTAATTGTAAGATGATAGTATTAAGCAGTATATTTGCTATCAGATGTGCTGAGTGTATTATTTCGCTTCGCTTGCAATGTTATTTCTTATAATATACATACATACGTATATTATAAGTATTTGAGAACAAGATTTAACAAAGCACACAAAATGTTTACACATTTAAAAAAATTAAAGATAAAACATTTTTTTTTTTTTTTTCGTATTTTTTTCCCTGTTAATAAACTTTATCTTAAATGTTAATCACAAGCAATTTCCCCCTGATATTCCAACTGAATAAAGGCACTCAATAGACATTTGCACGACGGCACCGATTTCTGTGTTTTTAATGCTTAATTAATTATTACACATACAGAAGAAAGTGGAAATTCTTAGCATTCATCTCACAATTAAATATTCAACTGGCAGTTTTGTCAGTTTTCATTTAATGTATGAAGTGCCACGAATGGAGAAAAATCCTTTTTATTAATTAATCATTGTGTGCATAAAACATTTGAAAGGTGGTTTATCAATCGCAATTATTGATCACTTTGGAATTTTCAAGAACACTCTCTGTCTAGGAAATCCGTCAACTGTTATGTCAACTTGTATAGTCATGTTCCTCAAAAAAAAAAAGTATATTTCGATTTGTAGAAAACTATATTGTGTTAACCTACAACCCAACTTGCGATAACGTTCAGAACGTGAGTACGAAAAACGCGGTTTTGATACAAGGATTATCAGCAGAAATAGACATGCGGTTTGGTTATACGATAACTAACAAACAAAAATGGTAGACCGCTTATCTGGATAGAGACTCGGGATTATGCTGGGAGAAAAAAAATCGTTATCACAAATATAAGAAAAGCTAACAGCTCAAAGTAAGAAAAAATTTTACTACCACTATTTTATATTTAAGCTGTTATATATCAAATATAGCCTCTTAATTTCAGCGTCGTCCTCGTCACCTTTAAATAGGTGCCAGCTCAAATAAATTGTACATACAGCGCACTGCTTCACATGCGGTGTGCACAAAGTTATAAAAATAGACATATAAAGTTATGAATTGTGGGGCTAATATTCGTTCACCTCAGGACTTTCATTAACAGGGCTGCGCAACAGATTTTGTTTCTGGTAAAGTTGGCTGTGTAAACGATCCGAATTTCTTAAGGTATCGTTTCGCTTTGAGGAAACAATGTCTTCTGCGAGTTTTATCGATTTTTTTTTTTTTTTTTTTTTGAAAATGATAGTGTTTTATAATTTTTCGAGAAAGGGTTCAGATATGCGAGAAGTCTGATGCAGAATTAAACTTCCTGTAAATCGGGCTCAAACATTTTAAACGATTGCAATTTTGGAAACCACATTATATATAATTAAAACTATTTGAGTGATTAACTGCATTCAAAGTACGTATGAAAATAATATCATAAAAATTAATAGATTTATGTTCAAAATTCAATTTTGAATAAAAATATTCATTGTGTTTTATAATGCTTCCTAATGTATCATATTAAGATTAAATGAGTGAGTTTCATTCGTATCATGAATTCGAAATGAGGATCCCAAATGATGGTAGCGATATAAATGCACAAAATTTTTAAAATGTTTTATCTAATTAAAGTCGCATGTCTAACTGCTCTATTAAGAAAGTTTAGAAGCATTTCATTTACAAAAAGTATATAATAAAGAATTAATTAAGAATAATATATTTTAACGGAAAATATGTGTAAATTTGTAAGGAGAGCAAAAAAAATCAAAATTCGACAAATTACATTTAGTTACTTTTGCATAATTTTATAATGAATTTACTTTTTTAATTAATTTTGTAAAAGTTTACTTTGAAATGTGCTTAAAAAGTGATTAATTTCCTTTTAGACATAAAATATTTCATATTTAAATTCACCTCGCCGACAACTTTTAACAAGTCAAAAAAATCTTTGATTCTTGTTTAGATGCTTAAGTTATTTTGAATAAAGCATGTAGTTTCATGTGTTATATTGTATAGCAAATGTATTTGAAATTTCCAGATATTATTATAAACTGAAAATAATTAGAAACGTTAAGATGTTTTTCAGATTACGTATTCAGATATACATACAATTATTGAGTTTGTTTTTCAAAAGACTAAAGTTTTTGAAAGTTGTATTCAGTTGCGCTTTCATAATAAAACTGCCGGAAGATGGCTCTGTAATCTAGGTAGCTGGATGATAATATGTAATTCTTCATTACATGAAAATGGAAAATCATTTAAAAATCAGAATTGGTTCTGAAGAATATATGATGGTAAAAGACCAGTATTTTTTATAATTTAAAGAAAATGTTAAGAAATTGTTAAAAGCAGATTTCATATTAAAAGTTACGTTTATTTCATTTTTTATTGCTGATTTTACTAAAGATTAGTGTTGGATGATCTTCAAAGATCTCTACGGTACCTTGGGAGCATGTCAACCATGTTTACTAATCACAAGAAATCTACGGAGAAGAAATAGATATCTAGAGATCAGGGGGAAACATAAAACAGTGATATTTTAAAGAAATGTTTAACTACACAAGCAGTGAGCGAATTTCCCTTACCTCCCCCTTCAAACTATCAACGGTAATAGATACCAAAGGAACAAAAGGGAATTCACATCTGACACGACACTGTCCCATTGGTTCAGAACTCAACTCTCGATGATTAGATGGAAAAACTAGCCATGTATCAAAAAGACACCCCCGATTTCACCACAAATATTACATTTCCCCTCCTTCCCCGGTTTCATATTCATGACTATCCCTTTACAAAGCCTACTCGATGCATAAGCAATAAAAAAAGTCTAAATTTAAAAAAAAATATGAGTGGCGTAGTCTAAGAGTTTAGATTTCTCCGCTAAGCATAGATCTGACGCATATTACGTCGCTTTCTGCATGTTTATATATATGATTAGTTATTCTTCACAGATTCTTTTGGAGATCATTACATTTATACATTTGTTTGTGTTCCTCTGTAAAGAAAATACTTTTCCTAAAATTTCGATTATAATTGCCATTTATTAAATATGTCTTACCGTTAAAGTATTATTGCTCAATAAAATATTTTATGCTTGGCAGATTGATTGATCAGTTTTTAAATTCCACAGTGCGAATAAATTAAATGTAACGTTCTCTATTATAGAATTTTAATATATGTTAAGCTTAATGTAAAACATTTCAATATTAGTTACAGCTTCAATAAGAAAAAAATATAGTAGTTGTTTTATCAACTCTATTTTTTTTAAAAAAAAAAAGAAAAGAAAAATTAATTTTTTTTTCAATTATGAAAACTATAAAAATATTTCTTTAATGAATTTAAATCTAGGCTTCACCACCCATGATTTTAAATATATATCTTTCACTTCGCTATTTTATTTACTGAATTATTTCTTCCTTGGAGGTTCATTTAAATGTAATCAAAATGTTTTTTTTAAATTGATTTCATTAAAATTTATTTTTTCATTCACCTGTGCAAAGAACAGGTCTGCTACCTAGTTTTATATTTCAAAATAACATTGCTGATTGTGAAAAAGAAAAATTAACAGCTACCAAGCCAAAAATTGTGGCAGATTGCAGTAAACACATGATTATGTTAATTTAACGGGGACCGCATGGCATCCACCTACACTTTTGTTAGACGAACTAGGAAATGGACAAAAAAATTATTCTTTAGCGTCATCGACATTGCTGCTTTGAATTCGTTTCTGATATTTAAATCATGCCAAACTTCGTCAAAATTTAGTTTAAGAGAGTTTAGAATGAATTTAAGAAATGAAGCCCTATACTCAATATTTGTAGCTCCAACTCACAATCGCAAAGCCGTGCATTCCGCCAGGAAAATTTAATTGAGATCCAAAGAATTTATTTATCGTATTCTCAGCAAACCACTAGACGTAGTCTGCTTTTTTTTTCACTTATTAGCAGTATGGAGAAGATAGAAAGAAGGATGGTTCAAGTACATATAAATATAATATTTTCTAAAAAAAATAGTGGTGTTGCAATTCCTTATCAACTTTTACAGTCGAATTTGAATAATCGAATATTTGAAGTCGTTTTTTTTGACACTAAGTATTTTTGCTTTAATTTTACATTGAATTTACTCATATGACAAATTTAAATTTTTGCCATAAAATGGAAATGTATAGCAAAAATATGTGCGAAGTCCCATTTTAAAAATTTGGTGTTGAGCAGAAATAACATTTCCAAAATTTATCGGAGAACAGTGTATATAATATTATTATTCCCCTTACATAATTAGCCAGTTCTATTTTTTTCAATTAAATATCAAGTATACGCTAAATTTGTTAACTTTGGGTTCGATAACGATTTCATTCTGCATTCATTCATTCTAACGATTTCATTATTTTATTAAATCATAAGTGATGCTCGTGTTCTCTGCTTTATGATTGTAACTCGTTAGTTTACAGCAGCAGATACTTCAAAAAAAAAAAATAACTACTAACGTTTTTCTCTTTTTTTTTTAAATCATTATTTTAATCTTTGTATTCAACCGAAAAGGATACTATGGAGACGCTGCAGTAGTCCTAATTTTAGCAATGTTTCCTTATTTCTAATAAACTTTTCTTACGTTCTTGATTAAAAACAGCTAAATTTTTCTTAACAATCCCCTCCTCCTGGAAAGTTATACTAAGCGAAAGTTTGATACATACGTCTGCTGTAGGATTAACAACAGATAACGTGTGAATTGAGAAATGTGATATTTTTTCCCAAAAAAGGTCAGAACAAAATGTAGTTATTTAGATTTTCGCTTACCTACAATGTAACACTAACTAAAAAGTAAAAAAAATAAATTTCTTTTCAAGTATTTTATTATTGAACTGTTGATTATGATAATGATCTACACAATGATAAGTAATTTTACACACACAAATTCAATTTCTTGATTCCTTCAACTACTACAGCGCCTCTATAACACGCTTTACCGTTGAGCTTGTCAATAAATGACAAAGTAAGGAATCATAGTAATCTGCAAGAAGAAAAAAGAAAAGCTCTCAAAATAGCTACTTTTTAGAAACACCATTCAAAATCTCTCAATAACTTTTTTTAATTCCCTTCCAATGTTGAAGCGATTAACATGCAAAATTTAGAACTAAAAGGCTCAGGACAATTTTGTTCGATTCCTATGAACTACGCTGGTCTTCTTTATTTTTTTCAATATATCCATTAATTTCCTTGATCTTACTTTAATTCAATAAAAAAAAAAAAAAAAATTTTAACTCTTCAATTTTCTTGAAAACTTATAAGTATCCCTGTAATGAACATACTACATCCCCTCTTCAATTCATGGATAAACTCAATCTCTGATAGGAATTTTTCCATGAATTGTTTTCAAGTTATAGAAGTTTTACATTGCCTACAATTCCAGAAATTTAGCCTTCACACCCAGTGGGCAGCCACAGAGCCACTTCCTTTCACCAATCAAAATACAATCTTTCATCCATCTAAAGAATTCTCAGCTTCTCTCCAAATTTCAAGAATCAACAGCAGTGCATCATCCCCAACTTGAAAGCTTCACTTCCCACAGTCTGCCTAAATTCCAACATTCAACAATTATTAGATACTGGCTTGAAGGCCACTTCGTTGCCCAGGTGCCAGATGAAGTCTAACGTCTACACCCAGAAGTTCTTGAGATTAAGAAAAAGCATTTTTTCTCTTCTTTTCTGCTGCTTTCCGTTAATCTTTCTTGCTTCTCTTCTGCTTAAATGAATCAAGCCTCGATATAGAATAATCTGTCTATTTAGCTGCCTCTTTCTGTCTTATGTGCCGTAAGTAGAACGTCCTCTATTTTCATGATTTACTTTTGATATATAAATATTTATAGAAATTTTTGTAATTAAGTGTTCGATTTTTACAATTTTTAAGTCGTTGTAGATGACGTTCCAAGGTACGTTAGTCATGTCTCGTAAAATTTTGCTTTGCATAATTTGAACTTTTTTCTTACGGATTGGAGTTCCCACGGCCCAAAACGCTGCGGCATAAGTAATATCTGGGCAGTAAGCCTGCTTTTAAAGTAGGACTTTATTTTCAAATGGCAAGGAGATTTTCGACCTATAAGCGAAATACTCAAAGGGGAATCCCCCACCCCCAGAATTTTTCAGTGAGATAGTATATGTGTTTTTATATGTAAAATATGTTGTCACCTTTCAAGCCCACGTAATTGCCACCGAAACCCAGCTGAAGTCATACACAAAATGTACTTGATTGTGTGGGACCATATTTTCAGAAAATAACAGCTTGAGACTTTTCTACGTTTATAGCGATTCTCCAGTGAAATAACCATTCTGCAATGAGATCCAGGTATTTTTGTATAGTTTTTAAAGTGCATTTGAGGCTAGTCCCCCTGGACGAAGGCCACCAAATTATCGGCAAGAGACGTGTTTACTGTGGCATGAAAAATCATGTGTGTAAATTTGGAATAATTGTGGGCTCAAAGCACTACCCTATGGATTTTCCTTCTAACATAAAGCCCTCATTTGAATTCGTAAAGTTAACTCTCTTACAGACTTACCATACAAGAAGTTATGCACAATTTTTGTGAAATAAGCAGTGGACAGCAGTTGAAAAGATGAGGCCGTCACGCCATATTTTGCCAAACGCTTGCTTCATATCGAGAGAAACTCCAACTGCGAAAATTTGTTTGTAAATACATCTTTTACAATGTTTGTCATACGGATGATTTGATGAACTGCTGCGTGTACAGGTCTGATACTATACCTGTTCAGGAGGTATGCAATTTGCTGAATTACAGTGGGTTGTCTTTAAAATAATTCTTTCAAAGATTTTAGCACTGGTACAATGTAGACTGGTTGGTCTATAACTTTGTAGTGTTGGTTTAGCTCATGAAGCATAATCCCAATTGCTTTTGATTCCCAAGGCGTTTGAAAATAATGGTTTAAGAGGCATTTATTATATTTTTTTGTTAGATGTGAAATGGTCTTACCAGGCAAATGCTTCGTTGCAAAGTTTAGAATATTATTAGGCACTGCAGCTTTTTTATTTTTTAAAACCTCTTACTTGTGCTGGGGAAGTCACAGTTGTGGAGCTGTAACTGCGTCGTTAAGATAGTTATAAACTAAATTCTCAATCTCGTCTATTTTGATATTACAGTAAGACTCGCTATTTTCTTGAAAAGTCGTTTCCAGAGTGTCTTTAAATGTATCTAATTTTTGAAAATCTGTGTAGGACATTCCGCTTGATCAGAGAGTAGAGGAATGTTAATTGCCTTTCTCAAAATTTTTTTGCCAATGAAGATCGTCAAGGGATTCAGGATTTCAGACCTTCAGGAAGATTTTTTTTCCACGTCCTATTTTAATGCTCATTAACTAAAAATTTAATTTACCTAATGAGAGGACCTATTTCTTTTTTCTTTTGTAGGAAGTCCTTTTCAAGTTTCTTGAATCTATTTTTTTTTAATTAATTCCCAGGAACAGAATTATCTATATTACCCTAAAATTTAAATCAGTAAGGGAATTTTAAATTGCCGAGAATCGGATGAGATAATTTTACAAAATGAGTTTGATAATTATAAGATTATGATCACTGCCTACGATTAAGTTCATTAATAGTAGGGATATCTGAATGTGTTAACCTTTTAACAAAAGTGATATCTAAAATTAAATTAGTGGGACTGTCGTGTGATAAATAAATATGTGTGTTCGGTGCAATAATGTCAATATTAGAAGCTGTGGTCCAAATATAAAGGATATTTCAATTTGCATTCACTCTTCCTGGATTCCAACTTGAGTGGTTAGTGTACAATCACCGAAAAGAATGTATTTGCTGTTTGGAAAGAGAATAGAGTCATGATCCTCGTTGGTAATGCTGAGGTGAGCTTCTAATGTTATCAGTGAGTGATACAAGTAGAAAACATTAAATTTATAGTAAACTAATAACATACAAGAATGTCAATTAATGATTGATGGAACAATTTGGAAACTAGATTTGAAAACTGAACAATCATTAGTTTATATATATAATCTCCAGAGCTCCTTTTTTAAAGTTTACATTAAATGCCATTTTCTTTTGACTTAATCCCTTTATTTTTATGAGGGTGTGATTCAGATGTACCAATTTTTTTTATTTTCTGAGAAATTACTTGCTCCAAGATTACTGTAGAGTTTTATTAAAATTTTAATATGTATACTATAAGTTAAAATATTTACATGATTAAAGTAAGAAAAAATGCAGAACTTTGTATTTACAGCCACTATGATCATGTGTAAGACTAATAAAAAGAATCTGAACAAAATCCAAGAAAATATTTATTTGAAGCATATTTCTTACAGATCCATATTCATTGGAGTCTGTAATGTCTAAAACATCTATCTAAGCTTATGAACATCATTAAGAATAGTATGTACACAAAATATCTAAAAATTTGCTATCCAATATTCTCAAAACTTGAAATGTAAATGTATCCAAACTTAAAGAAAATGCAAAAAAGCTCGAATTAAAATTAACACAATACTATTTTTTATAAAATAAAGAGCAATATAACAATACAGAATATGAACTGAATATTATTTTAAATAAACTAAATTTTTTCATAAAGATGTTTGACTGTATTTGGTCATACCATATGAAATTTCAAATTTTATAATTCAGTTTCTCAACCATGTCAAAATGCCAGCCAGCCACAGAGTTTTTATTTTTAAATACAGTTAAATCTCTTCAAATGGAAATCCTTGGGGCTAGAAATTAAATCATCTTATGTAAAATTGAAATGAAATTTTAATTTGTTCATTAAGTAATCACTCTCAATACTCAGAATAAAAAACAGTAAGTTAAACATGATTTATGTTTTCATAGAACTTTCAGTATGCAAACTAATGTGAATCTAAGACATTTAAGTTGATTAGTTTATCCAATTAAGTAACTTCATGAAATGTTACTATACTGCTCTTAAACAATTTCCTATAATTAAATATACCTAAACAGAAATATAAATATCTTCATTTATTTTTATACTAGCTGTTCTATTATTTTGCAACTGTTTACTATCAAACTAGACTAGATTATATATTTTAGCACTCTTCATGTAAGTTTACCAAATGTAGTTGAGGCTTATTGGAAAGATTTTTGTTGAAATGTGTACGTTTTTATTTGGGTGTTCCATTCTTGAGTTTTTGGATATATTTCTTTTATTCGATTTAGAGTACAATTATATAAAACCCACAGCATTTCCTGAAAATTTTAAGTTATCTTTAATGTTCTTTAGATGCTTTTATCATTAATTCATAATGCTCAATTTCATGTATTCATTTAGAAATTATTCCTATGAAATTTTTTCCCCAGTAGATGTGACCCTCAAATTATCAACACGTGTACTGCATTTTTCTAAAATTTTTGGATCTTAACACAATTCATTTCATTTTTTTTTCTTCTATAGGTGAATATTTAAATGGTCTTGCACATATTGTGTTATAGTGGATATAACAAATTATATGCATACATTATAGAAGTACTTAATTATAGTACCATTACTTTCTTTTACATTTTTACTGCAGCAAATAAAATGGATGTGTTTGCACATATTTTGCTGAACTGCATTATCAATGTAATATGTGCATGAAAAATTATGAGAACAGTAACATTCTTTACACGTTAAAATACAGTCTTTGTCACACATAACATTTTTTTTCAACAGTATACATTTCATCACTCTTTCTGGAGTAACAAAGCCTTCATCATTTTTTTGAATATTGTATGCTTGTTAAGCTCTGGCCAACTTTGCCTTTTTTTCAACTGAACAACTTTAAATATTATCAAACATATTATTTAAATATTATATTTAAATATTATCAAACAAAATAAAGCCTTATTAAGCGTCTTGATCTTTTCCTTCTGAAAATAGGTACATCTTATTGTTCAATACATACTCTCAATATGCATATTAGAGTTGATTCCATACTACATTTCTTGAAAATATCTCATAATTCCCTTACTGTTTATCTGTTCAAAATATCTTTTAAATTCTCTTAAAGATCATGCTTTTCTTCGAATATCTTTAACGTTTCCTTTGACATAATGGGAAAAACATCTTCACCTGTTTCCACTAATAAACTTCTAGTAAATCATATACACTTCTATTTGATTTTCTTTCTGCATTATTAATTTAGCTATATTTCACCTGCATCCCATCAATATGTCATTAACATAAAAGTCTTGATTTGAGAATACCATAGATTGTTTTCCAAGCATTGTTAAATAATTGTTCATGAAGCCTTTTGTGAAATACATTACTCTTTTTTATTGCAGAAAATATGAGAGTTAGCAGAGTTCAATCTTGCTTGAAATCATTCTCTCATCATCTAGAATTAGAAACATGACTAAATCAAACCCATATGCATTCATTCCTTGCATGAAGATCAAGCATACAGCATCATTTCCACAGAATTTCAATATATCTTTCTATGAAGCATTCATCATGACTAGTAGAGATAAGTTTTAAATATTACCAAAGAACCAGGAATTCAATTTCTTTTCACTTAATTCAATTTCTTCTTTTTTTTCTTTTTCACTTAAAAAGATAAAGTACAAAATTACTGCACGATTGTCATTGTACTTCATTAGTATCATTATAACCATACATAAAAAAAAAAAAAAAAAAAAATTCAACAGGAAAATCCTAAGGAAAAAAAACTAAAAATTTATTTACATTTATAAAAGAGATTACTTTAAAAAAGAAAATAAAAAAAGTGTTTTTCAGATTGTCTTATTTTATGGCTTTTCCGAAAAACATTTTTTTTTCTCTTATTTTATGGCTTTTTCAATGACTGCTTTAGAACATAATAAATTTAAGAATATTTTATATGCATAATTTTAAATAATGAGTAAATAAATTACAAAGAATTGGCAAATGTTTTGATAAAATTCTACTTTAACCCAAAACCAATATTCATTTTCAATTTACAGTAATTATTTTATAAGAATTTAAATTTATAAATTGGAACAAACACATTTTCATTTATCAAGAAAAGTAAGAAATACAACATTGATATTTATAATATGTAAACTGATTTGATAACAATATTGGAAAAAATGTAGTTTTGCACATATGAATTGAAAACAAACATTACAAGTTTTAAACATTTAATCAAAATACATAATATATCTTTACTGTTAAAAAAATCAATGATCAAAATTGTTAATGAGTGAATAATTACAAGCATTTCTCATTCAATCTATCTTGATTAATTCAAAACACCACAGAAAATACAATTTTATTGCAAACATCATTGATTAACAGTTTAAGAGACACAATATTCAGATAGTTGATAAAAAAGTAATGTCGAAGTAAAGAAATAATCCTTAAGTAATGAAGGAAAATTATTACCATTACCCAGTAAAAAAGGTGCTTAACACTTCCAAACAAAATTCTAAAAAAGTAAAATAGAAACAAAGCAGAGCGAAAATGTAATACTGTTTAAAAATGACA
Organism: Nephila pilipes; assembly: GCA_019974015.1. Lineage (NCBI taxonomy): Eukaryota > Metazoa > Arthropoda > Arachnida > Araneae > Nephilidae > Nephila > Nephila pilipes. The sequence continues at coordinate 266,160 of BMAW01063589.1, read as the reverse complement.
AAAATCAAGTGTACAAATTACAGAAATATTGATTGTTCATAGGTTACTCATCTAGCTATTTATGAATTATTGACTAAATTCTAAATGATTACATTACATAAAAAATGTTGCTTAAGATATTAATATGCGAAAATGTTCAATTTTACAAGTCTAGCAAATATACAAGAAATTATAATATTCCCTTATTGAATAATAACTTGATAAGTGAACAATTTCAATAGTCTCTTAAGAATTGGTTAACATCTGAACATTAAATTTTCTGAAAGTATTAAGCTAAAATTTTAATATGTTTGTGGACAATATTCAACAATATAGTATGTTTATCAAATCTGATTTTAATTAAAACTTACTAGCTTCTTATGTACAAAAACGATACCAACTTACAAACAATTAAGATACATATATAACAAATTATTAATTAAATATTGAAATTGAAGCAAACAATAAAATATTAAATTGAATATATCTTAAGTTAAATGCAATTATTTTTACAGTTTAATGAGCTTGACAAGAACTTTGATGTCTCAGCTCTATAAATTGAGGATTTAGTAATAAAAATAATGTCATTGCTTGTGCAGTTAGTTATTAAATTTGCAAAATGTTTTTACAAATCATTTTTCTAACAGCCATGAAATATGACTAATTGTTATGTTTGATATCAGATAGATAGTAATTTGTTAACTTTTAACTATTTTTATTTTATAACTTAATAGACATTATTTTTTCAGAAATGAAAAGAAAAAAGCCACTTTAAGTACTTTTTTTTATTGTTGCTCCTATATTCAAGTAGAAATAGGTTAAATAAATTATTTTCCCCCCATTTGTTTGTTTATAAATACCAGTTTTGACCAAACTCAAACTATTTGCTGGTTTTCTAAAAACCTTTTATTCAGGCTTTTAAGCCTGAAAAAAAAAAAAAAAAAAAAACACCTTACATTATGCCCTTTTTCCATGAAAAATAATATCAACCATTTCAAAATCGCAAAATAACAAAAATATAGCTTAATTGTTTTGTTCCTTTTTGACAAATTATCTTCTATCAATCTTCACAATTCAAATATACATATTTCAAATTTGATTAAGAAGGGATAATTTTTTTTTTAAATTTTTCAACGATAAATCTTTAAGAAATTAAAACTAACTCAAAATGTCAATTATATTCTTGTATAATGCACAAAATTCCATCTATTGGTCCTTTACCTTCTTAATTCAAATTTTTTGTTCTCTTTTTAATCAAAAATAACCTTTCTTATTTAAAATTCAAAATGAATTCCAAAGTAATCACAATGCTAAGACAGCATTTTATAAATGCTTAGGAATAAAGAATATTTATTTAGCAATAGTTTCTTTAATAAGTATGATTTTCAAGGCTGTTACCAATCTTGTTCTGTGTCATCCAGATGAGTGGTGGAGAAATTCTTTTCTATGGGAAATTTATGAACTATTATTTTTAATGTTTCATAATTTTGCCATTTTCATTTCAATGCTAAAAAAAAAAACTGTACTTGGAAGAATAATGAAGTTCATAATTGATCCTGGGAAAGGGATTGTTAGAATATTAAAATGATATTTACTCAAAGAAAAACATATCTATATATGAACATTATTTTTGAAATTATTTTAATGTTAAAAATTTACTTTATTTTTGTCAGGAGGCAAATATAGGTGATCATTTATTCCAGATACATAACAGGCAAATAGCTAATATTAGATTCTTATGTCAGAAATAAAGCTACATAATTAAAAAAAAGAACTCAGCTCTAGATAAAGTTATCTGAAATTAATAACTTACATTTGCAAATCTAAAAGTGAAAATGGCTTATACATTATTCCAAAAGAGCTTGTCTTTTTTGCTTCATTTTGAGAGAAAATAAAATCTGAAAGCTTAATTTCAGTACTAGTAAAAGTCTATATTTATGAAAAATATCATACTGATTTCTTACTATTTCCTGTCTGATATTCCTTTAGTGGAAACATTTTTTTTGTTGTATGTTTTAAATAGCAAAACAAGTAAATTTTACGTATTTATCAATGCTATTTTAATGAAAGTTTATTCACAAAAATTAAAATTAGGAACTATTTACCATATAAAAGGTGAAATTGAAAGGAGTTATGCGACACATTTTAGTTATTCAAGTAACTGAAAACCAATATCAGTTAAATATGTTAATGGAAGCAAATGCGTATGATGGAATGGAACTGTAATACAAAACAGTACACTGCAGCATGTTTCTATTTTTTCATGTTAAATAAAAGCATATTTCACATGATGTAATTAAGATATGTTTTTTCTACTTGTATATATTTTTTTAAAAATCTGTATTTCTTTCCCTCGAAGAAAAAAATTACTCAATATACCTGAACTACTTTAAACAAAATAAATATTATAATTGTTATGCTAGATATACAGTCAATGATCTGTTATCTAGCATAACAATTCACAGTAATTATTTCACAGTATTACATGAAAAAAAAATCCATTTTTACAGAATTAAAAAAAAATCAAGACTGTTTGAATCTTTTTGGAACACTTACTAAAATAACATGATTTTGTTGATTTATGATTCAGCAAACAACTAATCATTTGCTTTAATATATATATGCATTTGATTTTCTGAGTTATAAAATTATAGATGAGAATTCTGCCATCATTTGAAAATACTTTAATTAAATAAATAAGTAAGAGTATACAAGTAAAATAAATTATTCAAATTAAGATAAGAATATTGAAAATAAACAAGATCAAAACCATAAAATAAATTAACATAAATTTAGAAATTTTATTTCAACTAAATTTGTTCTTGGAAACTTGAGATCAAAGAAAAATTCATCAAATAATAGTCAAAACATAAAACTTGTGGCGAAAAGTATTAATTTAACCAATATAAATCATTCTGACCTTCAATATCAAACTAAGAATAAGAGAGATGTATATATGATTTATTTTAAAATCTGGTTTAAGATATGGATTCATTAATTGGGAAGAAGTAAGGTCTAGCTCATCTACTGTAACTGAATCTACTAGGCTTAATTCTACCATGGATATTTCTTGGCATTCTCCTCCGATACATGACTGATATTGTGGCAAAAGGGCCTGATAGTCATCGTTTAATCGATCCAACATCGCAAGGTGATTGGGTACAGCAGAAAGTAATATCAAGATTTCTACATAATCACTTGAGGTGCCTCAAATTTGATCAGAGGAATAGGATCTTACCCATCTGTAGAAATAGTAACTATGAACAGTCCTCTCCAGGACATCTTATCCATGGGCTCACCAGGGAGGACTTGACTAAGCATCCCCTTCTTAGTCTTGGACTTTTTTACTGTTTTGGAGCTTATAGACCTGATCTAGCTCAATGGCTAGAATTAGCAACAACAGGTAACCCAAGAACAAATGAAATTTTTTAATGGGAGTGCAGTTCATATTTTTATCATAAGAATTTTTTTTTTTTTTCATTATTGCTTTAATTTACAATATTCTTCATAATTTTGCAATGTGAATTAATTTAAGAATTTGATTCACTGCCTGCATACTGAATTTAGACATTTCATTTTTTAGTTTTCAAAGAGAAAGATAAAAGTAACATTCAAATAATGTGAAAAAAAAACCCCACCTATCATTATGTACAAAATTTGTTTGCTCCCTTCCCCTTAAATCAGGACTTGATCACATATGCTTTTGCTAAAAGATTATGATGCAATACAACTTCTTTCCTAATTCAGGTGGTATTATGTTATTTTTGCATGATTTATAGCATCAAAGTTTAATACAAGTGTGACTTCAGGTCTCTTTAAACTAAACAACACCATTATAATATGTTAGATTAAATTGTATAATGTTACACCTCCCCTTTCTGTGCAATTAAAAAAAACATTTCAATGATTTTTTTCTCTAGAATAAATGCTGTAATTTTCTATATTATGTGCTAAAATTGATCAACTTTAGGAAAATGCTTATCAAAAAGGGAAAATTCTACACTTTTTGAAATAATATGTTATTTGTAACCAGAAAAGTATTTGCTAAAAATAGAATAATCCCCTTTGAATTTGATGTAATTTTATGATTTTTACTGACTATGTGCATGACATTTACTTTTCTGTAAAATGATTCACACAAATAAAATTGCATTTTATTATGTTAATTATGAAATACATATATAAGGTTTCCTTTTGGTAACAATGCTATGCATTAAATTTGAATACAATATTCATTGTATCAAGAAATCAAACTTGTACAAAATTATAAGAAACATGTTTGAAATAATGATTAATAATTTTTTTTTTAATTTGGTCAATACAGAACATTTTTTAATGGTATTACAGCATTTTTTTTCCTGTGATCATAAAGTATAAACAGTTATTTAATTATAACATTATAACCATTAAAGAGACAGATAAGTTGATCAATTTAATTAGAGAGTGAAAATAAAAACAATTTATTTCAGTGACAATGACACATTATTTATTTAACATTATCCAGTCCATCTAATTCTATATCAGGTTCATGCATGTATTATTTTTATTTACAAAAAAATCTCATTGAAATTGAAATAAAAACTCAATATGATTAATGAAGATAAGATTATTCTAACATAAAAAAAAAACTGACACAATTACAAAACAATGCTAAAATATTTTTAAAAAAATATCAAACAAATAAACTGAAAGAAGCTGATTTTCTAAAGTGATAATCTTAAGAAGTAGACAATTAAAGTAAAGTACAATTATAATTAAACATTAATTTAATCTGTGCTCTTCACATAAATACAACTTACCTACAACTTTACATATTTTTAATGCTTCACATAATCTTTCACAACTGTGATGCAACTATAATGCATATCCTGACAATGCAGACAGAAATCCCATCAAGCATTTGCTTTCGATCAAAAGGCAGATCGAAAATTTCCATTCAACAAAAATATCCTTAGCATGAAACTGGTGTGCATAGACAAAGAAGAAATTAGATAACACTCTGGAAAATCAGTTATTCAAAATAAATAAAAAGTATACATATGCAAACTTGATTTACCATTGAAATGGGAAAATGAGATTTTCATTCGTAAACATATTCAAAGAAAACAGTTATATTTAATTGCTTTTGCCACACTTTCTTTGTCTTCAAAGAGGTAAGTGAATTAACTACTATAACATTTTTCAAATAAGAAAGACATGGATTTCTGTCCCCCTCTCCCACAATAAGTTAAAAATTTCTAGCATGTATTTAATAATTTATAAATTATTAATAACACACATAATCAATTTTAAACAATATACAAAGGAAACCAAAAAATAACGTTTATTTTTGCTTGTTCTGATAACTAGTATTAATCTCACCCAATCTGAATTTAATATATTATTTATTACTTATAATTAATTTGATTACTTAATTTAAATACTTACCAGTAATAGATAGACCTTTGACTTATTTCAGTTTTAATACTTCAAAAAGCCTTTTACCAATGTGATGAAATTACAATAGAAATAAACATCACAAAAGAAAAGACCATCTAATACAATCCTTCTTCAAATACTTCCAATATACAATACTCAACTGGTTTACTGTAGGTTACATAGAGAAATAGGTAAAAATAATATATATATTGTTAGTAACTGTATTCAAAAACATATAATAACTTATCTCTGTTTCAAAATTTAAAGCTAGGCTTTCATCTGAACAATTTTTCTCTCTATATACCTAAAAATATTTCATAATTTATACAACATTCATTTAGTAATTACTTTATAAAAATACAATGAATACCAAAATTGCTGATAACGTCCATTCTACTAACTATTTTAAATAAGAAAAGTTTTTGTTACAAAAGATCTGTAGCTATCAGCTGATTAGAATATTATAAGCATTTTTACAATTACTTAAATTTTTTCAAAATGAATACAGATATATTTGACTTCTATGGAATTTTTGTTTGGCATGGTTTATAACTGAAATACATCACTTATATTGACATATAGCCATTTTTTATTATTTTTTTTCCCACATGAAATGTTAACCTTAGCATCTGATACATATAAATTAGCAAATTTATTTCACAGAGACCTTATTCAATAGCACAGTCCTGCAGAACATTTTAACTTTTATCAATAGTACTACTTATCTTTAGTTTAAAAGACAAACATTTTTTCATATGCTTGTTATATCAATTAATATTACCTTTATATGAAATGGGATGCTAATCTATAAATGCTACAACTAAAATTTTATAATAAGCATAATGAAATCTATTTCCTTTGAAAATAAAATTTTTAGGTAACATTTAAGAATTAATATTCTATTGAAGATATGTTAATGACATGTTTTTAGCTCGTTATACAACAGAAAAATATATGCTACAGACAATTCATATTTCATACAAACAATACTCCAGAAAAGTAGAAAATTTATTACAACAAGGTATACCTTTCAGGAACCTGTTTGTTGAAAGACATATTTTAGTCCTTGTAGAATTTAGTAAAAATTTTAATATATATGTAGGCTATGTTTACATAATAAAATTACTTACCCACTAAAATTGTGCACATTTGAAAGGTCTATGCCAAGGGTGGTGAACCTTTATGTATCAATGTGCCATTTTTTCTAAAAAATGTTTAATGAGGTCATAAATGTGCCGTTGAATAAATTTGACTTCGTGATTATTAGGAAAATAATAATACTAAATACTATCAACTCAAAGCTCTATATTTACAACAAAAAAAACATTTTACAATGTCTCAATTATATATGTGTAATTCAAATTGAAGTAACGTTAGTGTGACTTCTATTGTTTCAGATTAGATGACAAATAACTTATAATTGTAAGATACTACTTTTAGTACAAAGCATGCTGAACTGGAGTCGTTCATCAAACAATATCCAAGCGAGTCTTTAATATTAATAATCTCTGAAAATAATGACTCACTGGCATAGGTAGGTGAAAATGTGATTAAAATCACACGAGCAAGCTTCTTCAAACTGTTAAATGTGTCTGGTAACGAATTCCCTGTTTCCAAAATTTTGTTATTGACATTCTTACTTACATTGCTCAATCTTTCTGTTTCAATTAATTCCATATCTTTCCTTGTTTCAATAAATTTTTGAATCCATATTGAACTAGATTGGAAATCAATCAGCTGCATTTCAAATTCTTCAATTTCAAACCAATCGAATTCGGACAAACAGTTTATCAAATGAAGTCGCATCAGGGTACTTAAACTTGAGTGTTTTTGATAATTTTTTGAAACGAGGAAATCTCGCTGAAAATTCATTGATTGAAGAATCAATTACAGAAATGAATTCTTCAGTGACTGTTTCTTCGCCTGGTTTCTCATATATATCTAAATCGTTGATTTTTTTTTTCAAGTTTGGAAAATACTTGTAGTTTCTTGTAATAATATTGTTCCTATGTGTGTGTATGTGAAAACATGCACTTTAGTGTCAAAAGCACAAATGAGATCTATCATGACGCGATAATTGTTATATCAACCTTAAAGCTTCATGTTCAATTCATTGAAACATTAGCATACATCTGTAAAAAAACATCAATTTTGAAAGCCACATAACATCCAACAACTGTGGGTATTGCTCAATTTCCCCTCATTTTGAAGAAACAGTCTGATTTCTTTGAAACAATCTACAAATCTTTGAAGTACGTTCCTGCGGTTCAACCAGCGAACATCAGTAAGCCATTATACACCGAGGTGACTTCCTTTAACAAAACATCAAACTTTCGCTTATTTAAAGCCTGCGACAAAATGAGATTAACTATTTTTGTGACTACCGCCATTGCATTATCAAGAGATGTTAAACCACTCTTAGCACACAGGCTTGTTGGTGAATAATGCAGGGGAATTCAAGAATAGAATGTCATGCGTTTGTTTGAAATAAACTTAAGCAACCATTTTTTTTTTGCCCACCATATTTGGTGCACCATCAGTTGTTACTGAAACAATTTTTTTCAAATTAATTTCTTTCTCGGCAAGTGATTTTTTAAAGGCCGTACAAATATCTGTGCCCTTTGTAGTTGTTAGCAACGATTTTATTACAATTCTTCCTTAATGACGTTTCTTACACAATATCAAGCAAAAACAGTGAAACGTGCAAATTTAGTGACGTCAGTGCTTTCATCAAGACACAGCGATGTAAAAGGAGCGGAGTTAATGTAAATTTTTTGTTGATCTGCTATATTTCCGGCCATTTTTAAGATTCTTTCTTTTATAGTATTTCTACATAGATGAGTATCTTAAATGTGTAGAATTATCTTATCTTTATTATGAAAATCATCAAAAAATGAAGGCGCGAATGCTAACCAAACTACCTTTAAAAACTCTCTCTTGAAAAGATTTACTGTGCCAAGCAATGACATTTGCAGCGCTCGTATGACAATTTTTGCCAACATATTTAATTATAGACATCAACTATTTATTTCTGTCTTTCATTGCACTTGCAATAAATTCCTTTTGCTTTGGTTTGCTTTTTTGACTAACGAATTTGTGATTTGCTTCAAAATGACGTTTTACAGGCGATGTTCTACATTCCACTGTTTTAGAACATAAAACACTCACAGCTTTGCCGCCTTTACTAATCATGCCATATTTCTCAGTCCATCAAGTTTGAAATTCTTTGATACACTTACTGTCTTGCTCTTTTTGTTTTTTTGCTGAAGTAGCGATATTAAATAACAGTTAAAAATTGTAAATATAGCACAAATAAACTTTAAAATACAGTTCTATCAACGAAATTGACTATTATGCCATGCGTAAACAAACTATGCATCATTAGCAATTGTAGTCCACGACATAACTACAATAACAAACTTTCGTTCGTAATATGCTTTATAGTGATCTTTGTGATCGGAGGCGTGCCCAAAATATTGTGTTGCATGTCATTGATTCGCCATCCCTGGTCTATGCCATACTTATGTTACCTTAATGATAAATGCGAGTTTCACAGCACTATATTATCCATATAACATGAAACTTACTACAGTTTTTGCCACTTTCATAAGAATTACATCTTCCATAAAACTGAAGCAATTAATTATTTTAAATCAATACATAATGAACAATTCCATCATTTATAAGAACATTTTTGAGTATTAAAAATTTGAAATAGTTATCCTTGTAATTTTACATCAAAATATCCAACGCAATAGAGTAATAATAGTACCAGAACAAAATTAAACAATATAGAAAATTTAATACAGCAATAGATTTAGTTTCCCAGATATTGAAAACAAAAATTGGCAAGTTATCGCCATAAACCTAGGGTGAGGGCTAAAATGCACTCCAACCCAATGGGTTGCAGCAAGGGTCCCCAACCCTATGCCAGCGGGCACCTTGGCGCCCATCAATCGGTCTAGGTATGCCACTGTTTGTGCCCAACGATAAAATATTTCGCTTTTCCAATATTAATGATAAACACAACCAAAATAGAAATCGCCAGGAAAACGACCTCCATCCCCACAGATATAAGCACAAAGCAAAATATAGCTGACCTACTTTCCACTTGCACCAAGTCTTCGCCACACTAATATCCCACACCTGAAATAAAATGAATTGGTCCATTTTAATGGTTGTCTACGAAGACGTTTTTCCGAAATATCTCGGGATAATCACATTGAAATAACGTTCATTTGTTTTGTCTACTTCTTTTCGCTTCATGGTTTCTATGTTCATATTTTTTGTATACAGCATTTATTTCTTTACTATTTTTAAATACTTCCTTTGTTTATACTAAAATGAGTGGATCAAGCAAAAGATAACATACCTATAATTTTAATTCCGAATGGAAGGAATTGCATTGCTTCGTCAATTCAAAAGATAAATGTGTTTGTTTGTTATGTGGAAATAGTGCTGTGGTGCCGAAAAAACATAATGTTGAACATTATTTCCCAACCAGTTCATTCTACTTTTAATGCAAGCTATCCACTTAAATCTGCAATTTGAAAAAAGAAAATAGAGCAGTTAAAAACAAATTTTTCAGTTCAATGGTCACTTTTCACAAGACCTGTGATAAAATCTAAAAATGCCACTATTGCTTCTTTAAAAATTTCTCTTATGCTCCCAAAGAAGAAAAATCCCTTCTAGGATAGTGAGTTGTTAAAAGAAGCATTTCTTACTGGTATTGATTGCTTATTTGAGGGATTTTCCAACAAACGTGAGATCATGTCAGCAGTTCAAGACTTACAGTTATCAGATAATACTGTTACAAGAAGAATAGGAGCCATTTCAAAAGATATGCAAATGCAGTTGAAGAGTGATTTGGAAATATGCGAGTGTTTCTCGCTTCAATTTGACAAATCTACAGACATAGCACAGTTAGCAGTTATGGTGAGAATGGTATTTATCGATTTTACAGGAAAAGAAGAGCTACTAAAAATATAGCCCATGAAAGGATGGACAACAGGTGAGGATATTTATAAAACATTTATAACATATGCAAGTTTGATAACTATACCTCTCCAGAAATTGTCTGTGATAACCACTGATGGGGCACCAGCAATGGTGGGAAACGTGAATGGTTTTATTGCTCTCCGTATAAAAGATGGGATCATTTCCAGAATTTATGTCATATCACTGCATTATTCACCTGGAAGGTTTGTGTGGTAAAGTACTACCATTTGAACATTGTAATGAAAATTATTACCAAAATAGTTGACTTAATTCAAGCAGCTCCTCTACAACATCGATTTTTCAAAGCCCTGTTACAAAATCCTGTTGATGATGACCTCATTTTACATACTGAAGTATGCTGGCTCAGTAAAGGCAAAGTACTTAATAGATTTATACAATAAAAAATTATCTTGCATCCAAAAATCAAATATTTTTAGAACTAACATATCCTCTTTGGCTAGCAGATTTGTCTTTCGTAACAGACATAATGGAAAAATTAAATAACTTAAACTTGGAGATGTAGGGAAAGGACAAACATATAGCAAGAATGATAAGGGCTATAAACTCGTTCAGAGCCAAGCTAGTTTCGTGGGTATCACATTTGAAAATGAAGTCTCTTGTGCATTTTCCAAACATGAAAAAAATGATAGGCGACAGTGAAATTGACTTATCAACATTTGTCTTCAACTTTCAATTGCACTTTCAACAATTTAATATCATTGAGCCCATGGTCACCTTTTTTGTAAATCCTTATACCGACCAAATAAACGTGACCGAAATTGCAACGTACATTTCAGAATTTCTTCAAGTAAGGCGAGAAGAAGTGGAAATAGAAATTTTGGATCTTCAGAATTACATTATCCTCAAAACTATTATATTAGAAGAATTTCTGAGATATAAATGACAGAAATAAACTTACATTCTTAAAAAGAACTGCATACAAAATGAAGTCGTTTTTTGGTACCACATACTTGTGTGAATCATTGTTTTCGACAATGAATATCATGAAATCAAAATATAGATCCATGACTTAAAGATGAACACCTTGACGATTGCTTGTGAACAGGAATTTCATCATATTCTCCCAATTATGAAGCACTGGCCAGTGAAATGCAATGCCAAAGATCACATAGACCGTATTTTATATATTTTATAAATAATTTTTATACTTCGTATGTTTTGCAAGCAATTTTGTAATCATTAATTCTACATAAGAATATTAATACTAATTATATTCATAAGTTAAGCTTAATTTTTAAAATTAAATTTTTTGTGCATTAAATGTAGTGTGTATTATTACCTATGTCCACCAACTATAAATTTATCTTTAAAAAATAAATGGTGCCCGCCATTCGACCGATATTCTGTTATGTGTTCTTAGATACAAAATGGTTGGAAACCCCTGGACTGTAGAATATACACACACCAAAGTGAAAATGTCTCTTCCATTAAATTTTCGCAGCTCATTTGCTAATCTTCAATTCTTACTTATGCATTTCATACTACGCAACCCGTTTTTAAAACACGATACTTGGAGCCAAAAAAATGGGAGTCAAATTTGGCAGGTGGGCGATACTAAAGCTGCTCCTTTGAAAATAACCAACCAAAAAGGAACACCAATATCAGTCACAACAACAAAACATCATTCTAACACAAGATCCTTTCACAACATCAACATTTAAACTATCTCATTTGGGAATATAATATAGTGTTCAATTTCTTTGACGATCTTGGAGGGATTGATTGATTGAATGAATGAATGAAGAAGGGATGTAGGGCAACAAGGGCCATTATCCCTATCTGGATAAATTAGTTTCAGATTAATAAATATCAAAGAATTTCATTTTCTGTAAAAAAAACCTCTAAAGTTCTTCTTATTTAATACCGCTTTCTGTAAAAGATCTCTGAAAGTGATAATGCAGTAGGAATCTATTTGAAGAAAGTTCCAGAGTTCGTTTCTATGGGAGGTATAATTTGTACAAGTTAATAGAATGTGATCCAGATCATTGATCCTACTACAGGTAGAACAAAGAGCATTATCCTGCAAATTAAATTTATTTAAAAGACCAGGAGAAATTATCATTTTGCTGAGACATCGGATTCCTAGAATTTCCTCTCTTCTGTTTTTCGTCCAATTAGAGATAACATCAATGATAGGAACGTTCCCCAAAATTTCAAAGTATTTGCTGCATTAAAAATTTCCGTTAGTTTTTTCTAGTCTGTTATGGTAATTGTATGCATGGATGTCTTCTGAAGCTATCCAGTCGATATTTACGTCAAATTCCGTTACAGATCTTGTAATTTTGTCAGCTTGTTCATTCCAATAAATTTTTGAGTGACCCGGAATCCAAAGAAATATCAACTGCTTATTATAATGAGTAAGAATAAGAATCTTATTGGCCAATTTATGAATCACCTTAGGGAATTTGATAGAGAAATTTTGTAATGCAGATAAAACTGAATAGCTATCGGATAGAATAAGCAATTTATTATGCATTTCTGTTAGTTCATCCAAAGCTTGACAAATCGCTAGCGCTTCAGCCGTGTAGATGGAATTGATTGGATTTATTTTATAAGAAAAGGAAGTAGTTCGTATTACACCTGCTATGGAAGTAATGTTTGGGTTTTTAGATGCAACTGTAGCAATTATGAAAAAATCTTGGAATCTGTGTTCTAGTAATTCATTAAAGGAGCTATTAATAATAGGGATTGGTAGATTTTTGTTTTGAAAGCAGAATTCATTCGCATAAATTGAACATGGAATATCAGTGAAATGGATTAGACTAGAGATTGAGATTATCTTTTCCCTATCGGTATTCAAATTTCTAAGGATATGATCAACACATTTTTTGTCATCTTCCATTATTGCTAGATTTATTGAACCCTGGTTATTCAGATGCATAGGAGAATATTTCCCATTAGTTATTTGAACAATAAAAAAAATTTTCGCCAGCCGTCTAATTTTTTCAGAGAGCAATTCTTGTCCAGCCAATTTCAAAAGAACGATATTTGGGGTCCATTGAGGAAGAGCTAGAGCGATTCTGAGAGCTTTGGTTTGAACAATATTGAAAGGTTTTAATTGATGATCCGACCATTTATTAATGACGTGGCAAGTGTAGAAAAAGGAACTACAAATGCTATTGTTGATTAACTGAATAAGATTATCAGCTCGCGGACCATGATGTTTGTAGGCCATACCTTTCAGGGCATTAATCTTTTTTAGAGCTTTATTTTTCATTTGGTTCATGATGGTTGTATTTTGTTTCCATTTGGAGAAATATACTCCTAAATATTTGATAGAGGTTTGCCATGAGAGAGGGTAACCAGCCAATAATACATTAGGAAATGTTTGAATTCTTTTGTTAGAAAGCTCTGCTATAGTACTTTTTTCATGAATTAAATTTAATTTCCAATATTTGCATCACTGATTAATTCTTTCCAGGGTATTTTGTAGTTTACGACATATCGTATAAAGAGAGTAATGGGAATAGTAAATAAAAACATCATCAGCATAAATAGAACATTCCACTCCAGATTCCAATGTTTCAAAAAAATCTTACATGTAGATGGTAAATAAAATTGGGGATAAAACATTGCCCTGGGGGAGATCTTTAAAAAGAATTTTATCTATTGAGAGAACGTTCCTCCATCGAATTTGAAAAGACCTGTTCGAGAGAAATTCATGAATCCAAAGAGCTATTTTTCCCGTTATACCTATTTGTAGACATTTGCAAAGGAGGCCATCTATATATATAGAATCATAAGCACTTTTTACATCAAGGCTAATTCCCACGAAATATTTCTTTCTTAATTTTGCATCAACTATCGCTTTATGAATAAGGTAAGTCGCAGTTCTACTGTCCTTAAAAGGAACAAAACCATAATGTTGAGGATTAAGCTTTTGATTAATAGTCAGATAATGAGTTATGCGACCGGATAGAATTCTTTCAAACGTTTTCGAGAAAACCGAAGTTAAAGCTATGGGTCTGTAAGATGATATTTTAGTTTTATCTTTGTATGGTTTGGGAATTGGAAGAATTATGGCATGTTTCCATGATTGTGGGACTTTTGAGTTATCAAATAATTGTTGAAAATATTTGAGAACAATTATTTTTTCTCTCTGATTTAATCCTTTTAGTACAGAAGCAGGGATCTGGTCTACGCCTGGGGTAGTTTTCTGGAAATTTTTATTGCTTTACTTAGTTCAGAGATATGGAATGATTTATTAAGAAGATTATCTTTAGAGAGAAAATCTAAAGGAATTGGTTCGTGGAGAATATTATTGGATTGAAAAAAATCTGCAAAAAGGTTGGATTGGATTTGCGGGTGAGTGATAAATCTATTGTGAACTTGAAGAATATTTGTAGTTGATTCAGGATTCATTTGAGTTGATAATTTTTTCAATATATTAGAAAATATTCTTGGATTGCTAACATTGTTACATATTTTATCCCTGTACATTTTCTTGGCTTTTTTAATATGAAATCTGAGTTTGCTGGAATATTTTTTTTTATTGAATCCATAGATGAGGAGAAATATTATGTATGGCCTTTCTTCTGAAATACTTCTTGAGTATGTAAAAATTGTTGATGCCCAGTTCCACTAAGGTGGGAAATATTTATTGGAAATTTTAATTTCTCGAATATTATTTGAAATTATATTAGCAACAGTATCCGAGAGATTGATATTGTTTTCCTCTATATTGTATAAAGTAGATTCTATTTGTTTCATCACTGATTGCCAGTTTACTTTTTTTACATTCTGCTGATGAGATTAAATTTTGTGATGATAGGGCAATGGTCACTGTTGAAGGAGCTGTCTAAAGCATAAGTATTGGTGCATCCAAAAAGGTTGGCAGAGCAAAGGGTAAGATCAATGAGCGCAGCAGCACCTACTGTACTTCTGTGAGTCGGAGCTTTGGTATTAAGAAGAATAAAGTTGGAGTTGGTTAGCCATTCCACAAAATCGTTGCTGTATTGCGGTGTGTGATTAGATCCCCACATTGGATGAGGAAGGTTAAAATCACCAAAAATGAAGATTGGATCGGTTAAAGATTCTAAATAGGATTTTATTAAGAGAATATTGTCCTTGATATGCATATAAATTAATGATATAGAAAGAGAAGTTATTTATAGTGACATGGACAATTAAACTTTCGATGTCAGGTGATTGTGGAAATGGAATAAGGATATGACGAGCGGAAAGATTCATTGGAACTGCTATAAGCAATGCTCCTCCTGATCTGTCAAGACGATCTTGTTGGAAAATAGTCTTTCCTGGAATATGCAATCTATTGTCCGGTTTTAGAAAAGTTTCTTGAAAAATCAAAACATCTGCCTGAGAAAAGGGAGGAATGCGGAAGCAAATGGATTTGTTCTGTATACTTCTACAGTTCCATTGTAGAAAAAGCATAAAAGTAAGGAAAAGTTAGTTATAAAGGGAAAAAAATCTAAACCTCCCCTTGAGGATAGGGGGAAAATATTTTGTTACCGGAATTATTTATCCACCGAAAAAAATAAATTAAGATTAAAGACTATGTACTAGCTATCCCATTTCTATGTTATTCGACGTATCTTCTTTATGAAGGGATGCATCCATTCATCCATATGCATCCATAAGAAGCATAAATTTTTTTTTACCGCTGATTCGGCTTTTTTTTTTTTTTTTGGATGGAGATACAGACCCTTTTTGTATTTCCATAATACTGCAGAGCTGTAAAAACATAGTTTCCATCATTTTTTGGACGGTTTCTAATAAAGAGACTGTCTGTTTCTCGAGGGCTGTTTGAAAATTTATTACCATATTTTCCAACTTTTTTCCAAGGTCTTGTATCTTATTATTTGGTGCTGTAACTTTCAATGCAGATGAACAATTTTCAGAATGAGCATCGCGGTATTTTCATCTCGCCTCACCCGTAGGTTGAGTACATTTTAATTCTAAGATCTGTTTTTCTTTAATGTAAAAGGGGCAAAGTGGTGAACTGGCCGGGTGATCATGTTTATAATTAATACAGTTTATAGCATTGTTACACTGACCCGTATGGGATAGTCCACAATTAATACAAATTGCGGGTTTGTTGCAAAATCTAGAGGGATGGAAGAAACTGAAACATTTATTACACAGACGGGGTTTATCTACGAAATTTTGAATGCGGTGATTGATAAACCAAAGTTTAATACTGTCTGGTAGACTTGTACCAAGAATAGTAATTAAAATAGGTGAAACTTCATGATTACTGTCGGATTTGATGAAACATCGCATTTCAACAATTTCGATATTGTTACTCAGTTGTATTTCAGATACCAAATCCGCCATGGGTATGTCTGTCGGTATTTGGTGGAGAAGAAATCGGGATGTGAATCCTTTCCATACAAGGCCATTTAACTGATATTTTCATGAGTTCCTCCATTCCAAGAATTTGGGTTGCGCAAACTGGATCTGTGGTGTTAAATTTTATTTTTCCGCTGCGAGTGAATGACATGTTATTAATATTAGCATGTCTAGAAATTTTTCTTTTTAATTCAGCGTGTAAAAGCTGCGGGTTTGATATGGGTATGGAAGATTCTTGTTGTTTATTTTCTAAAATTATTGAAATGTTAGAATATTTCCTGTCTCCAAGTCTTAATACAAGTTCCTTGTCACTTTTAAGGTTTTTAAAATATTTATTTTCTTTTGCGTCCGTCATGTTTCTATTTGCTATCTTTCCTTGTTCATCTAACTACATCCGTGATTTTAAACGTGGAATGACTCAGCTTAAGTCTTCGTCAAAGTTGAAGAAATAATAAAAAAGATTTGGTTAACTTACCAAAATAAAATTGAAAAAGAATAAGAAAAAACACTAAGTCCAGCAAATAGTAAGATGATTTATACACCAACCGTAAAAGTCAAAACTCCCTGAAAATGGAGCAAGAGCCAACTCGCTTCCTCACTTTCAGGTTTCCGCGGTGTCAATTACCACGCAAAAATTATATTCTTTTGGAGGGATAAAGTCAGAAATTTTCCATTTCATCGTTGCCACTTAAAAAACCGAGCATTACGTATCCTATTTTGTTCGTATTTCCTGTTATAATCATAGCGCGAATTAATAAGCATTGTGTTTCGCGTACTTAATAAATATATAACTGTTATGAACAGTAATATTCCGTGGTATTCAACATAAACTTCACATAAAATGATAGGTGGTGTTAGTTTGTTAGTTTAAAGAATCTCTATAACCTAACGAAGATAATCGCTAAATCAGCAACCCTATGAAAGAAACATACCTAAAAATTGAACTTTTTAAACCACCAAAGGAAATGAGTTTTATAATATCTAGGAGAACTGCAAAAAGGGGCAGCAGAAGTACGAGCAATTTCCTGAGAGCAACTGAAAAAATTCCAAAACTTGATGAGACAAATATCGCTATTTTGTTCTCTCTACAAGGTGATGAAAGCCTATTGATATGAACACGTTCAAATTCGAAGATAATTCCAGTAAAGGGAACTTTATCGATGTCTTGAGTAAGTTCGAGGAATATTGCATTCCGCGTCAAAATGTGGTATTCGAAAATACCCCCCCCCTTTCCAGAATAATGGACACAACAATGTCGGAAAAATGAATACTTGATACTGTAGACTTCAAATATATTTAATTGCTTAAGACATTTCTCGTCAGGTCTAGTCTATTTATCATTGTTTATTTTTATTAACAAGCCCGCACATAACTTCATTTTCTGGATTCTGCTCTATTATGTATGATGAATTTTTCTACTAATCAGTTGTTGATATTTCCTAAATTATGGAAATAAAAAATTAAATACTGACTTTTCTATCACATGCGTTACCGAAAACAGCATTATGATATATTTTAATACTTTATACTAACTCGCACAAACGTTTAGTACAATGATTATCGAAGGAAAAGTAAGGATAGCATGTATTACAGATCTTTGAAATTTTCGCTTTGTTTGCGCATGGTGCACAAAAGAATTATTTAAAGGAGAAAAAGGGTGAAGTTTGAAAAAAAATAAGAGAAAGAGAACTTATATGTTCAAAAAATAAACTCGCCCCCGGGTGGGCTCGAACCACCAACCTTTCGGTTAACAGCCGAACGCGCTAGCCGATTGCGCCACGGAGGCTTGCTACCCTAAAAATAAATTTTTTATTTAAATAATTTTTTAAAAGACTTAATTTTAAATTTTTATTAAGTATTTTAATTATTAATGTAATAAATATATTTTTACCAATTGTCAATTTTGATAATATCATTGTTTTTCATCACATTTGCCTTTATTCCTCCATCCTTGAAATAATTGTTCCAATTTTATAAACATAATTTTTGAGTTATTTCATTATCATTTTAAGAGAAAAATAGCTTCACTATATCACAGTTATATAAGCGTACTAAATTAATTTTTTGAATGGCTAATTCTTGGATAAACTGCTTCTTGAATATATCCTTTTGTTCCTTTTTAAAATTTGGTAACAGTTGAAGAAAAAGTTCGTGCGTTTTTCTCTAATAGATGGCGCCAGGTCTGATAGTCAGCATCGATTGCTGATACGTCCATTTCCTTGTTGCATCATTCGACCTTCACAGCTTGAACAAGAGCTATTTCCGGAGGAAAAAGAGTGCGCATATATCTGCGCAAGAGGGATCAGTAAATATAAAAATATTGCCATCGTGTTACATCATGCCTTCTAATCCACTTGGATTTCTAAGGGCATTTCTAAAGACTACATTTGTAAAAATATTATGCAATTGTATATGCTTATTCCCAACTATTGCATCATTCAACGCGAAATTTCCAGCCACAAATTTTTAAATTACATCCTATTTTGATTTTCAGATTCAGAAATAAAAAAAAAAATTAAACTGCTAATTATTATGTGAAAATTATTTTGATATACTACAGAAAACAGTCGAAAAAGAATAATCCATAAATAAAAATACTTTATGATCTTATTCATTAAAAATGCTAAAAACTCGTTTTTATCGAAGTATGGTTTTAAAAATGCTATGTATAAAAGATTAAAGTTTAAAACAAAGTTTAATTTGTTAAAATTAATAAGGGAGAACATATTAAAGTTGAATTCCCCCGCTCGTCTTACTACTGTTTCTTTTATACACTTATACATTATTTGTTTTTATTTTGGTTATCTTTAAAAATTTGATCCGGCTAATTTTATATTCTATTACAAAATTTTGTGCAGAAAACTCGCAACATATTCTGATGAGGTGCAATATATTTAACTTAATTCTAATTGAAATCGAAATCTTAAATATTTTTCCTTAATTTATTTAAAATTTTATTTCGACTTGTTGAATTACATTTTTTTATTAAATGTCCTTGTCTTTCTTTCTTTCTTTTTTTATTTATTTCTGAATCTGTTCTTTATACAGATGCAAATTTTAAAACATAATTCGCGCGAATACGCTTACCATATATTCTTCTCTAATTAAATGTCTTTTTAAAATCAGCTCTAAAATTTATTTGTTTTACTGGTTTTTTAACGAAATTTTTTATATGAATATTTCGACAACCCATAGACTTAATTTTCAAGCTGACGAAGACATAAATAACATTTTTTGAATTTTTTTGATAACGCATGTCATATTTATTAACATCTAACAGATTCATTTGATAGTTCCTACCAACAAGATTTTTTTTATACAAATTAGTTTATCACACAAAACATTATCTCGGAGTATTAAAATAACATTATTATTAATTATGAACTGATTCATAATTTTTTTTTCATATAGTTTGAAAATACATGTAAATAAAAAAAATCATAGAAATTAAGTAACTTTTTTTCATAAAATTTTTATTTCCTATTGTTCAGATCTTATGCTCTTATCAAAATTATTTGGTCAGTTTTCATACATTCTTTACAAAACAACACTTGAAGAAACTCAAAACTTGTTTTTGTTTTTCTTTTAGAAAATCCAAATTTTATTATTATTAAATTCACTGAGATAACGAAACAGTGCTTTGCTTTAGGAATTCTATAATTGTTTTATTACCTGAAATTCGAAAATCATTTCTTTTAAATTGGCATCATTGTTGTGTTTATTTCGTAATTTAACAATTTCCTCATAGATTACTCTTTTAAGTAACTGAACTTCTTCCATTGGCTCAATGAAACAAATGATCTCCAAAATATTTTTCGCAGAAAAGATCCTTTACAAGCCATATTCATTCTCAGTAATCATTTCTCTGACGATTGTTAAGAAGAGAAAGGAAGATGCGGTATTTTATACCACAACTGAAAAAAAAAAAAAAAAAAAGATCTTTTTTTGAAACCGAGTTTGGGTTGAGAGGCTATTGTGATCAAATGATGCATTAAGCGATCAGACAAAGGAATGGCAGAGTGACGTCACATGAGCTGTAGTTCGAATCTAACGCAGACGGTGTTGTCTTCTCTTCCACTGCACTTTTATTCCATACATCGACAGTGTCTAGAAAATTAAGAGTCATCTGTGCGTACTGCATTCACAGTAACAGTTTAACAAGAAACTATTATCGTTCCAGATATAGAATTTCGTTTATATAATTAGTTATGAGAAATTCGAAATTACAATTTTGGTAATGGAAATTTAAACTTTTACGTTCTACCAATTACTTATTGAGGTTTGGTTAATATCTTAGCGATTTTATGTCGTAAAAAAAGAATAAAATAAGTCTAGTTTATGAGCAAAAACAAAATTCAGAAGATAACCGAAAAGTTAATCATCTGATCTTTTATTTTTTTTTAGTACAAATGTCTCTAACTGTACTATAAAAAAAATGCGATTATGGTAAAAATTCTAATTTTTTTTAATATAGTTTATTTCGCTCTCAGTAGCATAAAATATTCTGAAAACTGAGAAATAATTTCCATTAAAGTCTGTTGATGGGGCTATTTTACATACCCATATCTCAATAATTTATATTCAACACTTATTAAATCGTCATTGTATTATTTATGTTTTTGTACACTCTGAACCCGTTAACAAGAGGTAGTGATGGTCCAAGGTTACTAAATTGCGGATAAATCAACGGCCAGTGATAGTACTAACATAAATTGAGCAATTATTTGTACGTAACTTCCTACATCGATAAGGCCGCGGTAGCCTAGTGGTCAAGGTCGTGGAGTAGCGACCGCGGTTTTCGTTCAGTCGCGAGTTCGATCCTTGGCCGCCAAAGACCCGCCGTGTAGCCTGGCCTGATGCACGTTAAATCTGTTCGGGGCTCAAAGTCCTCCCGTTGGCGTGGTGTGGATGTTAGGAGAGGGGGGTGCCAGCTCAGGTGTCGTCCTCGTCACTTGACCGTGGTTCAAAATTACGAGATCCGTCGCCAATAACCCTCGTGTTGCTTCTAGTGCGACGTTAATAAAAACTAAACCAACATCGATATGAATTTTCTGCGCTACAGAAAAAATTACATAGCAAATGGCTAATTCTGGAAAATAATTGTATGGTCATGCATGTTATTTTTGTAACATGTAATTCAATTGTCTGTTACAAAAAAAAAAAAAAAAAAATAAAAAAAAAAAAATAAAAAAAAAAAAAAAACTTAAAATATTCTTCAGAAATTGAGTTTACTGTTTTGTCAACTAATTCTTAACGAATGATTGTTTTTTAATGGTATTTTATTTCTTTCTAATATCTAGCAAGAGAGAGATCTTGTTTATCATGTCCTAATAAGAGATCTCTATTGCTCAAAATAACTAATACTGGGAAATCACTCGTACAAGAAAAAAAAAATTATAACTTTTCAAAATGGTTGAACGTACAGTTAATCTTACTGACCACGCATGGGTCTTGAAAACGATCAGATGCAAAAGACAAAAATAATTCAAACAGGAACATTTCGCCTACCGAGGAATGGTGATTCGTTTCTATACAAGAGAAAGAAAAAGGTATTAATGTCTGATCTTTTAACAGAAATTCGTGACCTGATCTTAGCAAAACATTAATCTCATTTTTTTTTTTAAAAAAAAAGAAGAAAAATAGGATTTATTACATAACAATGTCTAGGAGTGATGTCACATATGATTGCTTTTCAAGGGAGCCGTGCCCTCGGTAGCCAAGTAGTCATAGTCGCGGACTCTCAGCCAGCGTTGTTTTCTTCCAGACATTGGCTCCAACCCTGATGCCACGAAAAGACTCTCCGTGTAGCGGGGCTGATGCACGTTAAATCTGATCGATGATCCAAGTCCTCCCATTGGCGTAGTGTGGGAATTTGGAGAGGGAGGTGTCAGCTCAAGAGTCATCCTTCAAAGTGAGTCATCTTTGCTTTTAGCGGTAAGTGAAAAGAGATCTTACGAGCCATTTTTTCGAGCTAAACGGATTTTAACAAATGCTTTAAAAAAAAAAAGTCAGACAGAAGCTTTAAATTATTATCCCAGAACTTTTTGTGACAACAGTATTTCTTTGAAACTACTTTTTATCTCATGTAAATGTAATTCTTATGTTTTCATTCACAGATTACTGTTACCCCTTATTTGACCTATTCCAAGGTCATTATCACACTGAACTGTTGTTGAGTGCGTCGTAATCGGACCGCACCCATCAGAGAGGTTTCCTTCGTCAATTTGGGAGAATGACTGCGAAGTTTATTTTCATCGGCATCTTTAGGAAATGGGTATGAATAATTGATTCACGCGACGCGTTGCCCCATTCAGAAATAATTTATTTTAATAGAGATAAAATCTCATATTTGGAGATACAACATGTCAGTGTTATTTTTAGCTGTTTAACTGAAAGAATTCCATTCATTCCCTCGACATCAGAACGGATGATTTTGATGTATTATAAAGCGAATTTACATCGAGAAATGAATATTGTAAGCTATTTTTCTTCCTTTCATTTTTTGGGGAAACATCGCTTTAGCTGTTTTCTTTCTAGCAACTATACATATTATTCAGTAATTGCTACGAAAAAAGAGATAGGAATGAAAGGAGGGGAATCGTTAATTTAATTTAAATAGCATAATTATTCTCGTCAAGTTTTTACATTGTGCAAAATAAAAACTGCCTTATGTATAAACTTACGCTGGCTTACTTTCACAAACAGCCAACATCGAAGCAGATAAGGCAAGTTTCTAATCTTCTAAACACGTATGAGGTACATCCAGAAAATGTGATGAAAACAGAACGTTATTCAGTGAAATGACGCATACACATGGTTCCGAAATTCTGATATGATTATACAGAAAATATCTTATTACAGAATAGTTTGCAGCATAATTCTTAGCTGAACAGGAATCTTTAACAGCAAACAGATAAATGTGGATGATTCATGAAAAAAATGGAACGCAAATAAAAAGTTGCTCCGTGGAATGACGTATAGAGATCTCCGAAAAAAAAAATTACGTCCTGCAGAAAAAGCCTTATATTATGGAATATTTAGTAGTGTACTTATTACAGCAGAATTTTTAACAAATAAGTAGAACAAAGCGGATGATCTGTGAAAATTTGAACAAAAATAAAAAGTTATTCAGAGAACGATGTACAGATAATTCTGAAATTATTTTTAGATTATACTAAAAATGATTTAATACAGCATATTTAATAGTATAGCTCTTTTTGAACAGATTTTTTTTAGAAATAAATGGAACAATGTGGAGGATCTGTGAAAAATGTGATTAAAATAAAACGTTACTCGGTGAAAAATAATGTATAGATAATTCTGAAATTCTAATTGTAAAACACTTAATTGTACAATTTTTATTAGAACAGAAATTTTAAATAAAAGACAGGAGAATATGCGTGATTTACCTAAAAACACTAGAAGCTTCTTGGCGAGCAGTATTGCTTTCATACACGCAATACCAATCATCATATCGCTGAGAGTGCTAATAAATTTTGCAATCTCTTTTAACACGAAATACCTTTTTAATTCCTTTTGCGAGATAATTATTCTTATAGTAAATAAATAAAACCATAATGTAATAAACATTATAAATGTTTATACAGTTTATATATGATTCAAGTGCAATGATAATTTAATTTCCCGTCTACCCGCCATTTTGATTTCGTGGACGTATTGTTAATCCTATAGAATTTTGACTTTAATTCTCACATATTTATTATTTGATCTATTTGAATGCAATAAAGTGCATTTTAAAGAGCAAAAAATATCCAATGCTTCTGTGGAATTACTTTTTTCCTAAGATTTTTAAAAATATTTTTATTCTTATTTTAATTATTCGTTTTTGAGTTTTCCGGTCTTTGAAGAATATTTTCAAATATTTTTAAAAATCGGAGGAAAAAAGTAATTCCACAGAAGCATTCATTATTTTTTGCTCTTTCAGATGCACTTTATTGCATTCAAATAGATCAATTAATAAAGATGTGAGAATTAAAGTCGAAATTCCATAAAATTAACATTAAGCCGATGAAATCAAAATGGCGGGTAGACGGGAGCTTTAATAATTTTTATAACACACATAATTGTAATTTTAATTATTCCATAAATGTTAATTTTTTTTTAAAATTATATAATCTTCATTATTGTTTTTATGACTAATTGTTATAAATATATGCTAATGAATAAATTATTAAAAGTTCTTTTTTTATGTATATAATTTGTACCATCATCAGTATCTAAGTATATCGCTGAAGTTTAAATTAAATTCCAAAAGTGTCGCAGTGCATAAAAAGCAGAAAAACTGTTATCTAGAATATCTATGTTTTAAATTATGACATATGCTCCATCAGCGTTAAGATATATTTTTTATATTTTGTGTGTTTAGAACTACCTATCCAAAAAAATACTACTTTCGAAACGCCCTTTGTAAGCGACATTGAAATTCATTTTGCCGGTTTTGACACACTAATGATTTCATACAATGTTTCGACGGTTTATGTTTCGAAATGATCTCACGTCGCGTTGTAATTCAGCTTATTCAATGGTGATCATGTTTGGCAATTCATGACTCCTATTTTATCAATGCTGTCATCCAAAAGAATGGGGGGGGGGGAATGAAATTAAGCTTGAATTTATCGTTTTTGTAACTGAGAAGTTTCTGACGAAATTATTAAAGCTAAACAAATGTATCAAGATATATTTAATGTTTACACAAATATCTTTAATTCCTTAAGGTACATAAATTATAATAGTCCTTTTAAAAAAAGCAGAAATATGTATTTTATACACAAAACGATACCATTGAAAGAGCTCAAACGATCAAATAGAAATGTTGTTTCATAAATTACCCTCAACAAAAACACAAAGTGTTCAACAAGTTGTTGCACACCCATTCGTAAAAAAAGTTCAAATGAAGCTATCTCTACGAAACCGACAGAATGGCATAGCAACGACCTTCAGCTACACATATTCGAGTGGTTCCACTCGTATCTGACTAGATTCAACTTGCCAGCTTTCCTCTGCGTGAAGCATTAAGTGTGTGCGTCATTGTCATCCAAAAAAAATGGAGAAGGGAATGAACAACAAATTTTGTTTTAAATTTGAATCGGCCACAAAAATCATTAAATCTGCGTGTGGTATGTTGTGAGTCGCATCTCTTGTTTCATGATTTTGCTGAGACTAGTACTTTTTTGTTTGAACAATATAAAACTTTTGTTTTAGAGTAAATTGCTTTCTCTAATTTTTCGTCCAACGTCATAGGTTTTTCTTTCAAAATCTCCATGCTCTCTTCTTCTGAGTGCGAAGAGTTGGATATTGAGTCCTCTTCTTCGTAGAATAGCCTTGTCCCTATCATTTGGGCTTGTCTAACCAAACAATTTTTACGAGGCAATCGCGAAATATCGATAGTAACTGCAGCTGCTTCGTATTTTCTCCCAAAATTCGGGTATTGCATTAATCCTATTAAGTTAACGTTGCGTTTCTCCTTAATTCTTTGGAATAGAGAATATTTCATATTTTTCGCAAATTCTGAATTTTGTTCGTTCAATTCACCAATTACAAAAGAAAATACACCTTCTGCAGTTAGCAAAGTTGCATTTCGACTGCATAATTTTTCTAAGCCAATTTTTACTGGCTTTAAGCCAGCTACAATTGTAGTCACAGTTTCAAATTCTACATTGGTCATCATTTGTTCTTTAATGTCAATTAATGCTTTTGAAATTGCTGGCTTTATTTCTAAAAATCTTTCAAGCATTGCCAACAAACTATTCCGGCATGTTTTGGTTTCCAAACAAACCATCTTTTCACAACCAAACTGTTCTTCAACATCTTCTTCATCAACTTCTACTTCGTTTCCGGGAAATCCAGGGAACGAAGTATAATTCCCGGAAATAGAAAAAGTACAGAAATCTTATGATTTCCCGGGTTCCCGGATAGAAACCCTAGTTCCAAAGTGACTGGGGCATTCTACAAAGATGGTTTGGAACGAATGCGTCGTGTGAGATCTGATTTGCCACACAGTGCAAATTGGTGCAGCACAGCAATGCGCCGTCTCACATAATTTTGAAAGACGGCGCGTTGTGTCAACCCCCCCCCCGGTACTAAACAGATCTATCCCTGTCCCCTTCTAGACTATTTTTATTTCCAAAGTTCAGATTGAAGATGAAAGAGCAGCAGTGGGAGTCGATTGAGCGTACTGAATCGAAGGCATAGAAATTCAGTAGTGTTGGAGAGGAGGCATTCTAGAAAAAATGTACGGACCTGTGCACTCGTTCTATTTTTGGATTAAATTATGAGGAGACTAATTAAAGATGAAATATAAGAATATTCTTTGGGTGTTCGTGCGATCAGTGTTGTGTATAATTTATGACCAATACGGTTGTCAAAGACGATTCAAGAACGATTTTTTTCTGACTTTGAGTGGCCACTAGTTTCACTTCAAAATGAAATACATATATAACTTTTAAAAACAGTATAGCTTTGGAATATGTTCGAATACAGTCCATGTATAAGGAAAATTTTTAAAATCTAATTCTAAGCTTACTCTAATTTTATATTGAAAGTTAAATTTCTAATGTAAAGAAAAATTTCCTTCGAGCAGTATTAAAGATTTCTCCGTGGACATGCTTTAATTCAAAACCGTTATAATTCACGCTTTCAGAGTTTAAACTAGTCGAAAGTGATACATCTCCATTTTATACTTCCTACAACTATGGAATCTTTTTTTATGTTGCCACAACTTAATAAAGATTTTTTTTTTTTTTTACATATACAAAATTTTAAAGGAAATAATTCCAAGTTGAACGACATATGGAATGCTTTTGTCAAAAAGTAGCTCTTTAAATGGAATAGAGCAAGTTTCAAAACTCAACTGAAAAATAATCTTTTCAGCAATCAATTTGTGTGTTATGTGATTTGCGGAGAGAATAATCGTCAGCGAATGAATCGTTATTATTAAGATGTTTTTAGTTAAATGGAAAAACCAATGGATAATCTCTCCATTCATTAAAACGCTTTCATGATTCTTAAATATTATACATTTTTTTAAAAAAATTATTTTATTCCGAAACAATCAATCGAAAACTATAATTTCTTCAGTTAACTTTTTAGCTGATTGTTTTTTTAATATATCAGTGGGATTCTTTTATAATTAAATGCAGAAATGCGGTAAGTATATTTCAATTTTGAGATTTGGCTTAAAATACAGAAAGAGTGTTAAAAAAAACAGGCAGCAAAATTTGCTTTAAGTTTTGAAATATCTTTCAAGTACTACCATTTAATACCACAATGAAAGTAAAAAACTAAAATAATCGCTGTGATACATACTGCGCTTATTAGATATTCAACATCATTACAAATAATTATCACATTTGTTGAAATTACTTGGTCATACAATCAGGAATTTTATATTGCAATTTCATATTAAACTCGTAATTTTAAACAACCTCCATAGCGTATTGCACTAAATCAGAATTTGCATCTTTTCTCTGTTGTTTCAAGAAAGGCTGCAACCTATATGTTTAAGCACATTTTATACCTGCGTAGAATATATAAATATCCTACAAAACTTTTCGTCTCATTCTACGAGGGGTGTTCCTAAAGTACCTTTTATCATCTTTTTGGAAGGGCACTTGGTGCACTAGAGGAAACAAACAACCCCCTTAAGAATCCACACCCGATGATGGTTCAACAGCGAAAGTTGCGTCACCGAGGGAGGAATGACGCATGCTCAGAGTGGCGAAGGAAAAGAGAGTAGCAGCAGATCAGCGTGCCCGAGATGTGACTGACAACGTGGTTAGCAATGGAAATGCGTGTTTTTATCCGGTATGAATGGGCATATGGAACTAGTCATCCATGAACACCTACAGACCGTGTATGGTGAAGAGGTCATGTCTCGTCAAATGGTTGGGCGCTGGTATTGCATGTTCAGGGAAGGAAGACAGAGTGTGGAGGATGAATATCAAAGATTGCGTCCTCCACGTCCACGAATGAAAACAATGCTGCTAGAGCACAGCACATGGTGTTAGAGGATAGGCTCATGACGATGTCAGACGTGGCGTCAACACTGCATATTGGTCGTGCTCAGATCCATCCAAAACAATGCCGAGGTGGAGCAGGCAGTGCGACAATTATTTGCATCGCAGGACACCGAATTTTACCAGAATTCCCCCCCCCCTCAAACTGATTTCACGCTACGACAAATGTCTGAATGTCAATTCTCACTATAATAAAAAATAATGCAAGTTGCACAGTTCATAATGACATGGTTTATTTATTTATTTGGCAATTAAGTTTCCATGTGAACAAAATGATGAAACTTCTTTCGGAACATCCCTCGTAGCAACTACAAAATAAATTCAAATACTGAACATTAATTTAATTGAATATTCTTGAATTTAAAAGCGATACAGCATAAAACAAATATTAATACAGTACAATGGTAGTTTAAACGAGTTGTGACGACATACTCTAGTCACAACTTGTGACTAGACACTACTTTTGTTAACATTTGAAGAATACCTGCTGGGATTTGAGAACATTTTACTGTACAGTACAATTATGCACGCGGATGTTTTTTTGCACAAACATGATTTGTAGCCAGATTGAAAACAAGAAACATTGTACTGAAATGAAAATTGACAGCTGCAATTTTCAATGGGTGAAAATGCGAGCAGTTCTTAGTCGATATCTGTCGGTCAAGGTCAACAAACTCCCGGATGTCTCGATCGGTGCCGGATATTTGAATGTGTTGAACCATGGAATGCCGGATTATTCAGAGCTTAATGTGCTTGGTTACACCTTAATTATATCAATACGTAATCACTCGATTTTCTAATAGTTAAGTAATAAAACACCAATTAAGATTCACTATTCTTTATTTTTTATTTAATAGCATTTTAATTACTCATTCATAAAGAAGTCAAATTGATCGCAACATTAATTTCCTACTTGAACAAGAACACCATTTTCTCTACCTCATTAAAGCTCTCAGTAGTTTATAAAAAAAATAGAGTGAAAAAAAGTTGTTATAAAGATTCAAGTGTAGACATTAACTATCACGTAAATAAAGAATAATATACGATTCGTTTGCACTCCGCTACCCGCAGACAAGCACCGCACGAACCAGAATTTAATTGACCCGCCGTTGAGTCTTGCAGAACCAGTTTTTCATTCAGATAGCGAAAACCATCCTTTCATAGCGTGCAAAGCAATGGTTCCTCGATCTAAGAATTTTTTCATGCGATTTTATGATTTATTTATGTGTTGCCAATCTACATTAAATGAATACTATTTTTATATCATTATTTAGACGCGAGAATTATTATTTCATCCTAAATAAATGCTGGTAAATAAATATTCTGAAGCTCTAAAACATTCTTAAATAAATAAAAGAATAAACAAGAATTTATTCGAGATATTTTTAAAAATATTTCTTGAGACAATGCTTAATTTGTCATCGATCTCAAAACTTCCAGATTCCTGTAAAATAACATATATTAATTTTGCATGAATCGCTAGTAATTTTAGATGCCGAAAAAAAGTTTACATAAGAAAATATTTGAAAACTTGTTTGTTGTCTCATTTCTTCTCTTGTATAAAAATATCGTTGAAGATTAAGACGCGGGTTTTTAATTAAGATTTTTAAAAAATTTTATACACATATTTCGGTTATTTCTTATTAATAATTAAAACTTTATGGTCCAATCACGTATATTACTGAACTTTAAGTGAACAATTAACTCGTCAAACTAGAAAAAATTCGCATTATCCAGACAGACCACGGCTTCTATGATATTTAGGCTTAAGATGTTTTGTAAAAATCGTTTGCCTTTAGCAAATCTAATAGAGTGGTTAATGCATCTGTAAAAATATCGTCTGCAGATCAAATAATCTTCATTGCATATATTTATTTATTTTGTATTATTTGTTACTGTATTACTATTTCGTATATTCCTATCTGTACCAATTTATACCATATGATAAATGGTAAAATAAAGTTATTTTTCCGACAAAATTTGTTTCAAGGGCCCGGTAAATAGATCACATCGGGTTCCATTCTTGTTCCAGGCGGCCCTGAAACATTGAACACATTGTCAGAATTAGTATGATTAGATTCATTTCGAAGATTTCATTGTTCGTTGTAATCTCTTCTCTCCAAAAAACTCTCATTATTATATAATATATTTCAAACAAAGCTAACTATATCTATTACATTTCAGTCACGACCCCGTGTATCTGCATCCAACCGGTTGACTTAACCGGTTGAGTTAAAATTTAAAACACAGCTTGGGCCCGACTGTAGAATGATTACTACATGAGAACCGGTATGCCTACCCCGGTTCACAAACCTGTGTGTACGCTGTTAGAATTCGAATACAGTGATGTCATGGCGCTGGAATAAACAATGAAGCAAAACGTGCAATCAGAGGGATTGTTCTGAATATGTTGATTTATCCGTTGGAGGAATGGGGCGGGGGAGGGGGATGAGTGTTCAGGGTTAAGGGTGAATCGAAGCTATTTTTGTTCGATAATCATTTTTCCTTTTGTATCAAAATGAAAAAAAGTGGAATAAATTTGGATGATAAAAGAATTGAGGTGAAAGAGGTTGCAAACAGTGAATAAGGCGTTACTTTATTTTTATGGAAAATAATGAATTATAATTTTGTTATTGCAGTGAGAGAGGGTAATTGTTTGTTATTATTAGAATGATCTACTGAATTTACGATTCATTCACAACAATTATTACGAACAATCTTTTTTTTTTTTAATGCCATTCTTTCTGGCATAATGAAGATAAAGAAATTATTACGTTGAAAAATATCATTTTAAGTGAAAATGATGCATTGAAATCTTTAAAAAAAATTTTAATTATCGGGGATATGCACCAATATAGATACAGTCAATAATAGATGAGTCAAATCTGATCTAAAATGAAAATAGAAAAGTGGAATGTTAAAATGGCACGAGTCATAAAAATTCGAGGGGGATTCAAATTAAAATTTTTTGCTTAAGACCTTTTCTAAAGTGCACTCTATTAACAATTCCACAGCAAACCGCGAGGTACAGTTTTATAAATTGAGCGATGATATAGGGATCGAACATTAAAATGAGATTTATTAGCCACCCAAGGGGCTATGGTTTTCTATACCCTATAAATGCCGTACCTGACCACTTTTCAAAAATTTATCTTGTTTTTGCGCATATTTTTGATGTCTGATTTCACCAGTAACGAACTTAATTTTCAAAAATGCGTCAGAATAAATATCTCTTGAAATTCTATTGGACTGAAATAAAATATGTGTAATATATGTCTGATACCTGCTTTCGCCACCAATGAACTCAATTTTCAAAAATATGCCGTAGTGAATGTCCCCCAATTGGATTGAAGTGAAACAAATATAACAAGTAATATATATATAAAAAAAAATTAAGTCAATTCCTTCTTAGGTCAATAAAGGAAATTTTTATTTTAGTTACTTTTTATTAAATAGTTACAATTAATAAAAAAAAAAAAATGTATATACGTATGACAGAATCACAATATTAAGTGGCAAAAGAAATTTTTTTTTAGCGATCTGCACGCTTCGTCACTGACACAATATTTATTTCTAAGTTTATATCCTGCTAAATATTTTATATAAGAAAATTTTTTTTCTCCCATATATAACTAAAATTAGTTATTTGAAAATCAAATAAAAAAAAATTGCAACGAGATTCTAACCGAAGGCATGAAGATTCTACGCCGACGCTCTACCAACTTTGCCATTACAAAACAAATGACATAGTAGAAGCATTGGCTTGTTTCTTAATTCATCCGGTAAATTAAATGGTTGGAATGAGTGTAGCCCAACCACCCTTGGCGACAGGAATTATTTGGCAGTATTTTGCCAAATGTGGCTACTCTGGTCCGCTTCGCGGACTTAACGTTCAGCCAAAAAAAATCGCCAAGTTTGGCAATTTTTGAAATCGTGCCAAGTGGTTGGGCTAAACTGTATTTTCATCAATTAAATTTAATTAATGAATAAATATTTGAAAGAACTGTATGAACATCAAGTGACATCCACTAAAAGTTTAAAAAAATGTATTTGAACTTGAGTGGATGAATAAAAAGTATTTTAAATTTGAACAAGATATAAAATTAACAAGTATTAAAAATTTGAATAAGATATATAAATATATATTGGGAGAGTGTGAACTAATAGTAGGAATTTAAAAATTAAATATTTTATTTACTTATTACCTTAAATTATATGAAAGCTGGAATCAAGATATGACGGAAAGTAAATAACATTACTCAGAATTTTAAGACAGCTGTCATTTTTTTTTTTTTTCTTTTTGTCTCTAGAATTTCAAACTACATTTTTTTTAGTTTTGGCTTCCATCTTGGAATGTTTTGGAGCCGAATGATTTTAATATTGATTTACTATTATTAGCCACCTAAAGGACTATTGTTTCGGGTGAATCACTTTTGACGTACCAGATCACTTTTCAGTTTTTTTGTCGTTTGCTTTAATTTTAATTAGATGTAGCTGATATAATATTCAAATTAATAAAGTTTAACTTTGGTCCGTATCTTGATATTTAATAGTTTACTTTAAATGTATTTAATTGAGTAATTGAATAATAATTATTTTTAAAAAGGCGCACTTTGGGGGGCTAAATATGTTCTTTGCAAAACTTTACATAGAACTTTTTTTAAAAAAATTTATTTTTGTGTTACGAACATTTGCGTTAAATTACATAGCAACTGGTTAATTTGGGAAAGTAAATTGATAGTCATAAAGGCAACAATATGTAAGTCAATTGCCTGTTGGGAAAAAAAATTACGAACAAATATTAAGTATAAGAACGTTTAGGATATTTAAAGAAAATTGAATGTCGTGTTTTATCAACAAACCCTTTGTGGATGATTGTTTCTTACTGGTATTTAGTTTCTTTTTAATTTCTTGCAAGACAGGCCTTATTTGCTGTGCTTCTTAATCTGAGATCCTGTTACTCAAAATAACTAATCACATAGTAATCTCTTACACAAGAAAAAAATCTTTAAAATTCTGAAATTTTGACCAACATGAAATGGCTGACCGTTCAACTAATCCCAATGACAGCGTGATTTCGAAAATATTTTTTTTTCTTTCAGAAAGTATAAACCAAATTGGAAAATTTCACTTCCAGAGAATGGCGATTTATAAATATATAAAACAAAGAAGAAAAAAGAGTATTAATGTCTGTTCTTAACAGGAAGTCACTACATTATTTGAACAAAAAATTAATTTGAATTTCATAAAAAGAAAAATAAGAATTAAGTCGCCACAATGTTTAGAAGTGATATCACAAGTGATTGCTTATCGAGGAAATCACTGAGAAACCGCGTGTAAATCAGACTCGCGTGTTAATGCACCACATTTTAATGGAGCCCGACTAGAATTTTTTTTTTTAAAGTTTCGTATCGTTTTATGATGAATTTTTTTCTTGCTTAAAAATTCAATTTATTTTCCCTATGAAGATTTCCAAATTTTTAGCTATCGTTTGCCTATTTCTCTAAACATATCACATATCAAAGAATTACAAGCTTCAAATCGAGATTTAACTTAACACCTTTTTTTCAGCATGAAACATTAAAGTCAAATGTAAATCGCACAATCTGGAATTGCTTCAGTTACATGTCTTTAATTTATATCCGTGTCATCTTTGTTTTAAGAAACAACATCTCTTACTTCAGAAGAAACGAGACTCTTTAAAAAAACTTCCAAGTCCTGGAATCGCTATTCCCTTACTTTCCGAGAACGCATCATCCAATTCACGGCTAATCAGCTGTTTTGGAATCCCCCCCCCCCCTTCGTTTCACGTAAGATTTAGTCAGTCGAAAAATGTTTGCAGCTTTCTCCTACTCTTTAGCATGTTCGTTGCGTATCTCTCGTTGTCGTTTTTTTTTGTCTCGAACTAACAATGAAAATAATACCGCCAATTTAAAAAAGAAGAAAAAGAAAAGAATCTAAAAAAAAAAAATCTTTCTTTGTTATTCGGTACATCTATAAATCATGGTCAAAAGCATTGCCTAATTTTCATAATTTTTTGAATAAATATTTTAAAATAATATAAGAAACACGTTTTGAATGAAAGCTTAAAAAGTTTATCTAATCGAAACCATCCGTATCTGTTGAATTTAAGAAAAAAAAAAAAGAAAAAAATTAATTCTGGTTTCTGCAAGAAAAAAAATATTTCAAAAGCCACAGACGTTTTTCCTTTTTTATTCTAAGAAAAGAAAAAGGGAAGGAGTCAAAAAAGAACAAAACCAAACATGTTTCTCTTTTTTGTAAATAAATCATTACATGGATGTGTTATTCGCTTTGATTCCGAATTCTGCCTCTAGGTGGCGCTAAATAGAAGAAAGCAAATGACAGGCAAATGAGAAGTTAATATTAGTTCATTCGCGCCAGATTCAGCCCGGAGAAGTAAAAAGTTCCACACGTGGGTCTCTATTGTTTGCCATTTTCTCAGCTGCTATGTTTTTTGTCCCTTCTCTTTCTGGTTTATTTTCTTATTGTGTCTGCTCCGTGTTTTATCCTCCGTTAGTATACCAGACAGTAACAGAAAATGGCTTGCGTGCGTTTTTACGGAACACGAATTCTTTTACTTATATAGTTGAAACTGTTTAATGTAATTAATCCTTTTTTATTATTATCATATTCTTTTTCGCAATGAAATTTTTGCTAACGCTAATGATTCAAAGTCCTGTTTTAATATATAGTTTTTTTTTTTAGTTTTATCGATGAACGATAAAAAAAAAAAAAAGTTTTCGTTACCAAACGAAAAAACATGAAGAAAAATAAAAATGAATTAAGATAGACCATCGTAAGCATTTAACGAAACAGTTACCATCTATTATATCGACAAAAGAGCACCTTAAATTTTTAATTATTAATAAGAAGTAACCGAGATATCTGGATGAAATTTATTCTGCCTATAGATTGATCTCGATGTACATAATATTGTAAATTGTAGCTGTAGATTTCAGGAAGTCGTAGATCGAAATAACCCGACATATCGTAATAAGTATTCCAGGGCGTCATAAAATTTTAATTCTTACAAAAAAAAAATCGAAACGGATGCTTAATTTTTATTTATTACTCTTTTCCCTCATAGTGACAATTCACAGTTACAGGAGGGTTAAGAAAATCCAAGCGATAATGCTCGTAGCATTGAAAACGGTTTGTTTTTAGTAAGCATCATGACTCACTAGACAGCTGTCTAAGTCTCAGTTACTCGTATTTGTGATCATGACGCCTATCGCGCCTCAAAAATTCTTCGTCATAACTTTTCTCAACAGCCCCTTGGGTGGCTAAAGTAAATTTTATCCAAGTGTATCTCGGTTATTTCTCGGTAATTATCAAAACTTTACGATAATCCATTGTATTTCTAAACTAGCAAGAAATATTAAGGGCAACAACAGAACGTACATAAACGCACAGTCAGGGGAAAAAATTATTAATGTTTCGCAGGAAGAAGTTCGAGTATTTGAAACAGTCCAAGCGATTAGATTTCTTGCATACTCTGACTGTATTGTAATTTCATTTCGAAACGGGATGAAATGATAATGCGGTTTCAAATCGAACGTGTAATGTAAACGATGAATAATGCAATTTCTACACGCAAGCAATGTTGTTTTGACATTGGTATTACTACTTCCAGTCATTTTTAATTGTTTGGCATTCGATTGAACAGTGGCTGTGGTTGGAAATTAGAAATGGCATGAGAAAGGGGGGGGGGTAAAAAAATTTAAGAATTTAGCTACAAAATGATAAGTTTTTGTGAATTGATGAAAGAAGTAAAAGTCGATAGTTTGCTCCAACTTTGTTATGGTTTAGTTTTAATTGTGGTATGTAATTGTTTTTTAAATATGTCAATTAATTCTATACATTATAACATTTATCAAAGGAACAAAATAATTATTAAGTAGGAACAATATTACTTAAAGGAATTACTCATCTAATGAACATTATTATTTCAATCTATGACAATTAAGTAGATGTATTTCGAGAAAACAAAAGTAATCAATGATAATTTGTTTAAAAAATTACGACTCGTTTAAAACAAACAAACAAACAAAAAAAAAAAAAAAAATGATACCTAGTATACGACAAAATATGCAAGGAAAAATCTAAAAAAATATTCCTATAGATTGCTCTTGCTCTAATTAACGTTTAATCAGACATTGAAAGTAATACAATTAATTATATGACAGAGAGAAAGAATTTCAATGTAAAATAAGTTTATCAGAGTCATATGTTAAGTATATGTTATAAAACAACTTCTTAATTCTCGCCTGGCGAAGACTTCTTCACATTCATCCACCTTGGCTACCCTTCCTCGTAACGCATTAAAATTAATAAATCACCAAGCCATGACGGAATAATAAATAAAATAATTAAAAATCTACCCCTACCAATAATTTTTCAAATTAATAACACCATCAATTATATGCTAGAACTGGGTCACTTTCTTAGCCTGTGAAAGACAGCCTCAGTTGTCCCAATACTGAATCCGGGTAAAGATCTCACCATCGCTGAAAGCTACCACCCTATCTCTCTGTTACCGATCCTAGGAAAGTTAACAGAGAAAATAATTCTAAATAGATTAACAAATCACCTTCATAAACATAATATTATTATTCCTGAGCAACACGGCTTTATGCCAAACCTTTCTACCACCCATCAACTCATGCGAGTCAAAAATTTCTTCAAAACTGGATTTAAAAATGGAGAAATGACTGGGGCGGTCTTCCTCGACATCCAGAAGGCTTTTGACCGAGTCTAGCATATGGTTTTAATCTATAAACTCATAAATTACAAAATCTCACCTAAATTAATAACCTTCTTAGACGCCTATCTCAAAATAGAAATTTTACTGTCAAAATTAATAAAATTTATTCCACTGAAAGGAATAAATATTTCTGAATAATAAATTCAGGAATCCCGCAAGGATCACATCTTGGGCCAGCCCTTTTCCAATGTTTCGTGAACGATATACCAAAACATGACAACACAATTCTCTACATGTACGCAGATGACACAGCGATACTTGCAAAACACAAAAATCATAAAGTCATCGCACACCACATTAACAGACATATTGCAAGGATAAAAGACTGGTTCTCCAAAAGGAAAATTGCCCTGAACGTTTCCAAAACGGAGTCCGTCTTCTTCGCAAAATCAGAAACCATATCCAAACAAAATATATTCATTGAAAACAAACAAATCCCCTGGTCTCAATCAGCCAAATACTTTGGCGTCGTTTTAGATAATAAACTCACTTTTAACCACTCACTTTATCGTGGCAAAACTTATTCCCTTAATTCGTCGGAATTTCACATTATCTATTAAAAATAAGATGCTTGACAATACACAATATCTGCGACCCATCATAACCTACGCTTGTCCTGTCTGGAACCAGGTCGCTCAGATACATTAAAATAAATTAGAATTCCACCAAAATAATATAATCAGAACGATCACACTAGCCAGTTGGTTCGTGCGAAATGAAGATATCAGAGATTCTCTTAATATTTTAAAAATTCAACAATATACAAATTTAATAATTGAAAAATTCAATAATCTAATTAATAACCCAAACCCCTCCATACAAGAAATGAAAAACTACAAGCGAATCTATTGAGGTCCCGCAATAATCCCTTAAAATCTCCACTGCTCTCCTTACCATTCCAACAGCCAATAGGAAAGCTCTCTCTGCCTCCTACAGTCAGAGGAAGCTTTCTTCCCTGACCAGAAATCAAACGCACTTATACCTGATTGGACAAGCGAAATTCATCTTGAACTCACCCACCCCTCTGATCATTACTTCGCTCGTTTCACCCTGATTCAACAACTGAGTCTGTTTTTTTTTTTTTTTTTTTTATCTAATTCGCTCATCATAATTTTTTTTAAAAGTATTATTCAATTTATTTTAATTTTTATTTTAACTGCTTCCTAATTTTAAAGATTTATTTAACTTAAAGATTACTTTACTCTCAAGCACCTTCTCATTTTTATTTTATATTAGTTACTTGATGCAACATCTAAATTTATCGTGGGCAAAAATAGGAATATCAGATTGGATCTCAGGCAGGAGATTAAAGTCCACATCGGGCTAGGTACTCCTCTAATATTCTCATTAAGTAAAGCATGCTGCGCCTTCTGACACAGGTCTCCGCTATCTGCTGCAGTGCTTTACGGAAAGGTTAGCCGTGTGCCACGATGAATGGCATTGCATTTTGTGCCCTTTTTCGCAATGTAAATGCTTTAACAATTAAAGAGACGAAATAAAATACTTGCAATTGGGTTTTTATAGATGCTTTGTTCATAATTCTTGCTTTTAGGCGGGTAAAATGGAATTAAAATTTAATCTCCCCCCCTTTCATCTCTCCACTGATATAAATTATCACCGTCCCTGTACAAATATTATATATATATATATACACATACATACATTAAATGATGAATTATACCACTCACATACGGATACAATGATATGATTGTTACTTTCAGTCATCATTTTATCGTTTGGCATTCATGTAAATAGCCAGAGCAAGGGTGTCCTTTTTCCTGGAAAGAGAAGTTATCAATCATTTGTCGCGACTGCTTTAGGGTACCTTTGGCCTTCGGACTTGAGTCACTTTCGTTCGAATCGGGAGAGGCTGCGATTTCCAAAAAGAGTTCCATAATCTCTTACCTGCATCTTCCCCTCCCTTCAATTAAAAAAGGAGTCAAGGACTGTTGCGCCTATCTTTAGAGCATCCCCGCCACACTTTCTTCCTTGTCTTCAATCACCTTTATCAGAGTTATATTTACAGGAGCAGAAAAGATCCGTCAGTGTTTCACACATAACGAAATACAGGAATTCCTGATAAGTCAGATTAATTAGGACCAGAGACGCGATCCGGATTTTCCGGAGAACGGGAAAAGATGAAGTAAAACAACGCACACTGTGTGATGCCCCATTATTTTTAACTTCAATTTCTGTTATAAATCTTATTCAAATAATCATTAAGTGAAATGAAGAGAGTCAGTCACAGAAGATAAACGTTTATTCCGATTTACGAAAATTCAATATTTAACTTTAACCAATTTTATCTGTGGCAGCCGCGGTAGACTAGCGGTTACGATCCCGAACTCGAGGACGGTTTTGTTTCGTCGAGTCGTAGATTTGAATCTTGAAGCCGCTAAAGACCCACCGTGTAGCCAGAGATGATGCGCGTTAGATCTGTCAAGGTTCCAAGTCCTCCCGTGGAGTAGCGTAAGAGTTTGGAATGAGTGGGGCCAGCTCAGGTGACGTCCTCGTCATTCGACCGCGAATTTTCTTATTCGTTGTCATTTCTACCGGCAGGAGGCATGGCGAAGAAAACTCGCGCTTTATGCTTTCCGTAACGGTGCCGTCTAGCGGTTCACTGCTTGCTCTCCACCTTGCATTGTACAATGAAAATTGCTTGTTCAGATGTTTTCTATCACCCCTTGTATTTGTACCCACGAGTTTCGAAACACCCTGTATAAGAATCACCGTTTCTCAGAAAGTGAAAGGATTATAGTTGTTGTAAGCAAAATTATTTTCGAGATCCCGCAGTCAGTGAGATTAGCTGAACCATTTTGTATTGTAAGAGTTAAAAAGATTTTTTTTTTCCCTTGTCTTATAGATTTTTGTGTGATTAATAATTTTGGGTAACAGAATCTAGGGTGAAGAAGCTGCACAGCAAATAAGACACAATGCAAGAGATTGAAAAAAAAAAAAAGGGTCAGAAAAAACAATCATCCACTAGGAATTGGTTGATAATACAATAAACTCAATTTCTTTTAAGTATGCTTTTATGAAATATTTTTTTGTTTCTTACGTATTATAAAGTAGTTGACTTACATGTTGTTAAAAATGTATACATAACCGTATACATATATATTCGAATGAATCATTTACTCTGTAATTTAACGAAAATTGTTCGATACGCACAAAATTCATATCGATGTCGGAACTTATATCAATGCTTAATTAATTTCAAGCTTTTATGTAACACATTGCATGAGGATTACATATTTGTACGTCATTGCAATACATTTACGAAATATCCTGTAGGCAATAAATGTTATATTCACGTGTGTATACATAAAAAATATGTCTTCCCAGTTCAAAATTCGTAATCGAATTTAAACTCACTTCGTATCATCTGATCGCGTTGAAATTTTTCATGCACGTGTAACTACGACGACGATACAACGCAGTGGTAGACTTGCAATTAGCAACGTCCTATTAAGCTGAAATTTTGCGAACACGTCCTATTAAGTAATTGCTTTATATTTTAAATTTCTAAATTTAAAAAAAAAGATTAATGAACATAAGTAAAAAACATTTTTTAAATCAAACTTTTATTCGAAGATGAATTAAAAGACATAAAAAATATTTTTTGAATGAAAATCAATATATAATTTATAAAAGTTCGTGACATTCTTTTAACTTCATGTGTTAGTAAGTAGTTATGGTACTTAAAACTCATCGGTAATTTTCTTGGTATATCTTAGTTAAACGCTTCAAGCTTTTACAGATTACACATCAGGTAAAACTTTTTATTATTATTATTATACCTTTTAGTCCATCTTTAAATAAAAACTTGATTATTTTTTTTTACTTATGCAGCAGTACCTCCCAATAAGGGATACCTACCAGAATTGACATTTTGTCCCTTAAATAGAGGTGTGTCCCTTCTTAAATTCCTATTATTAGTTCACACTCTCCCTATATATATTTTGTTCAAATTTTCAATCTTTAATAAAATAATTTTTATTCATCCACTCAAGTTCAAATACAATTTTTTAAACTTGTAGTGGATGACGCTTGAGGTTAATACAGTTTTTTTCAAATATCAATTAAATATTGGTGAAAATGCAGATTACCCCAACCACTTGGTGCGATTTCAAAAATTGCCAAACTTGGCGATTTTTTTCGCTGAACGTTAAGTCCGCGAAGCCGAACAGGGTAGCTACATTTTGCAAAATAACCTAATGAAAAAGTAACTAAAATAAAAAAAAATTCTTTGTTGACCTAAGTAGTAATTGACTTCTTAAATTTTTTTTTCGTATATTACTTGTTTAGAGATTAACACATACACTCTCCAAGAGGATGGGTACCAACAAATTTTTCGGAGGTGTCCCTTACAAGAGATATTATTGTATTTATATTCACCTCACCGGGGGTTTAGTTACCATGGGCCCCTGTGTGTTAACTGTGTCGGACTGTACAAAGCAAAGAGAGGGGAGATCCCACCCCTCTCGAGGAAAGCGATGGGAGGTCAAGTAAACACGTTCGGAAATCTCTGTCCCATACAGAATCCCCCTAAGGCTGGGTTAAACCCCAGCCTTTCACTGTTCGAGAGAGAGACGACTCTTCCTTCGATGCAGTGGACCGTTGTGGAGCCCTCAGGATAAGTAATTGCAAATTTACCGGCCTTTTCTGATAATGGCGGAACGTGGGTTTTCTGCCTCATGAAGCGAATCCTAAATTTCTCGCAGCTATGGAAATAATAATAATAAACAATAATATCGCGGATGCATTGCGCTCGCGTTATATTAAATTACTTATAGTTTGTACATTAAAACGAATAAATAACATTCTAGGAGGGTAAAACCGCAAAGCCGCGGATAAATTTAAAAATAAACAAGACAAACATTTGCCTTAATACTCCTATACGAGTATAATTGATGAATCGTACAAAACAAATATTCGCGACTTCATAATAATTAATAAATTTAGGTACATGTGAAACTCTATAGAAGTATAAATAAACATCAATACTGCACCTCTCTTCTAAATAATTAAAAAAGTTGAAGAAATGCGCCCCACCCTCCTTCTCCTCTACGTTACTGTCCAAAAGTTCACTATAAGTGTTATATCATCTGGAATTCATTTGGAGTATATTTCGAAGATCTTTCCAGTGGAGTA
Source organism: Nephila pilipes (assembly GCA_019974015.1). Classification (NCBI taxonomy): domain Eukaryota; kingdom Metazoa; phylum Arthropoda; class Arachnida; order Araneae; family Nephilidae; genus Nephila; species Nephila pilipes. Next base: position 223,461 of record BMAW01063589.1, on the reverse strand, counting down.
CATATTTTTCTCATGTCAACAGAATGTGTTTCAGATCATTTATTCAATTACAGTTATTGTTCATTATATTATCTTGTAATTTGGATTTGTGTAAAAGGCCGAGGGTAATGCAAATCCGGAGCCCAGAATCTCCTCTCTTCCGTTTGTTGTGCAATTAGAAATTGAACTGTATCAATGGTCGGAATGTTCCCCAACGTCTCAAAATATTTGCTAGAGTGAAAGTGCCTATAATTTTTTTTCCAATCTGTTTTGATAATTGTTTGCATGGCATGTTTTCCGGGGCTATCAAGTCGATATTCACATCATCCTCGCATTTCATTACCGGTCTTTCCTATTTATCCGCTTGTCCATTCCAAAACAAATAAACAAAACCAAAAATGTTCTTTTTTTTTAAAAAAAAAACTCGAAATCCCCGTATTATAATAGGATTGAATGAATATCGTAGAAGTCAGTCTACGAATAACTTTTGGGGTCGTGATTAAGAAGTTTAGAAGAGTAGATAGAACAGAGGTTAGTAAAAAAAAAAAAAAAAGATTTTTCATTTTTGGCGAGAAAGTTTTCTGATTCTTCGCCAGCAAATGATAATTTGAAAAAATTCTCTTTCATATTCCTTATTTGTTGGCTTAATAATTACGAAAGAATTATATAAACAAGCGATTCCTTACCTTTTCATTCCACATAACCCCTAGCTAGCTCAGTTCCTTTCCTTGTACCCCCAACCAAAAATCCTCCGCCCCCCATCCCCCGTACACATACTCACACAATCTGTTTCCCCCATTGTAGATTCTGAAAATTTCTCCAAAAAAGCGTTTGTGTTGAATTTAGTTAAATGATCTTATTTTTCATCGCAAACAAATTAACGCAAAGATTAAGAAAGAGTGAATGGGATATTTGGAACGGCATTGAATCACAAGATTTAGAAGAATTCGATTCACAAGAGGATGAATACAGTCTCAAACGCAGAGCTGCATTTCATCTGCTTCTGTGTTCATTTTTTACATAAATATACGAAAAAAGTGCCCACACAAACAAACGGCAGCAAATGCGTTTTTAGGAAGTTCACTATATTAATCTTTGCCATCAGCCCCTAATTTTTATGAGTTTCTTATTCCGTCATTGAAAACGTTTTTCAGAGTAGTATCTGATGCGAGAATCAGCGATTTCTCATTTCAAGTATCGACCATGTTACAACTGACAATCTTAATAAGAACTCTCTCTCTCTCTCTCTCTCTCTCTCTCTCTATATATATATATATATATATATATATATATGTGTGTGTGTGTAATGTATTTTATCACTATAATTATATATATATAGTGAGATAAAATACATTTTAAGAAATAAACTTCACGTGGAAATAAATATGTGTGTGAAACCCTGTTAATAAATTAATTACATAATTTTTAAGCGGAAACTATAACATATTAAGTCACAAAACTGAGTATATACCTGGCATAACTTTTAAATGAAAATATAAAAAGAGAAACTAATAATTAGGTTGCACTCCCTTTCGAATTAATGTCGGCTTCCAGACGGCGTGGCATCGATTTAACAAGATTTTTAGGTTGTTTCACTTGTGATTTTAGACCATTCTTCTCTTAAAACAGTTTTTAAATGGTCTTTACTCGTGATACGGTGCTTTTGGACAGATTTTCCCAACTGTGACCATAAATTTTCAATAACGTTGATATAAGGTGATTGTGGTGGAGTGTGCAGCTACCTTCTACAGTTGCACAACAACCACAATTGAACAATTTCGGCTGTATGCTTAGGATCATTATCGTGTTGAAAAATGAAACTCGATCCTAAACCCAACTTTTCGGCACTTTGCTTTAAATTATTTTCCATACGTTCAAACATTCAATTTACTCTATGATCCTATCAATAAACACAAACTTCCCACACATACTGCCCCATACCCCACTTGGCTGACATACAGCCCCATACGAGTACAGAGCCATCTCTATACTTGACAGTAGGAACGGTGTTTTTAAGCAACTCACTGTTAGTCTTCCGCCAAACATAGCATCGCTCATCACTTCCAAAAACATTCAATTTGCTCTCATCACTGACTTGATTACTGAAGCTTGAAGATCTTGAAATCTAATGTTCAGCAAATGAAAGCTTTTTCTTCTAGTTTTGTTTAGAAATGAAAGGTTTTCTCCAGGGCACAGGACCATTAACGCCTGCTTCCCTGAGAACTCTTCCAATTGTTTCTGCAGAAACATGTCTTTGTATTATAGAAGTGGTTACAATCACAACAATTACAGCAATTTTTGCTCCAATTACATCAATTTTTGGAGCACTTATATTTGGAGTTTCGGTCACTTTTCGTAATGATCCTCTTCTTGGTTCTGTCATCCATGATTTCCTTTCGTCCTCTTCCGGGAGTATTTTTGACGTGTCCCAACTCTATACTTTTTGGTGATTTTTGGAACACATCCGTGACTTCGCTGAACTACTTCTGCAATTTTTTTTTCTACGAGATTTACTTTCTCCAGCCATTTTAACGACCAGCTCTCTAACTTGAACTACAATTTCCGTTTTGGAACCCTTTCTGATGATGAAAAATTAACATTTCTACTAGAAACTTGTATATAAGCATCTAAATCTAATGACAGTATTAAAAGCAAAAATTTCAGTAAAATAGTAGTAGCTAATTTATCAGTTGTGGTCATTTTCTACAAAGTGCGTACTTAAGTTTGTGACATCAATTCGGGTCATTTATTCAGAGAATGCAAATAATTTTATTATTATAGTAACTTCATGTTCATTTTTTGGATAAATATCTTATTAAAGGTGTGATTTATCATACCTATTAAAAAGACCTTTACATAAAACTTTTGACCATATGTTTGTATTTTCGAAGCAAAAAAAGAGAGGTGTATATTCAAGTTTGGGAGCCCACTGTGTATATATATATATATATATATATATACCCTCTCACGCGCCCCTTGTGTACCTCCAGTTGAGAACTGCATTGGTATGCACCATTTAAATATAATTCCTCTAATATTTTCCTGTTGAAAATAATCCAGTTCGTTTAGGACGATATTATAATTCTTTTTATGTGGATTATTATGTTGTGTTTCTATTGTTGTTTGGATCAATACGTTGGGTTCCTTTGTCATGGATGAGCGGATGTCGAAGGAATTATACACTCTGAATTTTCGGAATCACCAATATTATTGATTTTATTTCCATTGTTTATACTGTACGGATACACACGTTTTATCAAATTTCCCGATTTTATTTTTGATTGTAGTTTTACTTGTTTTATTAAAACAATTTGAAGCCAGATTTCGGAATTTACCGATAAATTGGTTTGAAAAAACAACCTTTGAGATAAAAGCTGAAGTTCAATTTTTTGATTCCGATATGTTGCATCCTTGCAATCGAACTTCGTCTCAGTTTTGATGTTTGAATTTCATAACAGGTGGTCTGATTGCTTTTTTCTTTTTTTAAATCTCTTTTGTTGGAAATTACACGCGCGTTTATAACGTGCTTAAACGGTTCAAATATTTTTACGAACGTATTTTTCAAATTTTATTTTTGCTAAGTTTATTAGTTATTGCATTTCAGACTTCGTTACGATTTCTCGTTTTTTTCCATTTTCATTCTGAAAATGTATCGATTTTATTTACTCCCGGGAAAACATTAAGAAAATTTCTAGTTTTTCTCCTTTATATTCCAGATTTTGCATCAATTTGATAAATATTGATGCAAAATAAACGCGAAAAAACGTATGCTGTCGATAAATGCGCTCGTGTATAGAATAAAAATGTTTTTAGCGTGAGAGGCTGTTTAGAATTTTTTTCCACCCCTATTAGGTTCAGAAGATTTCTCAAAGCTCTTGAACTTGACGAGATCGAAAGCAGACAAGAGTGGCTGGAGGCGAAGAGGTTCTCGGGTCAAAAGAACAATGAGAAAAAAATTGTGTTCGATTTCTTTCTTGAAATTAATCAATGGCAGTGGTAGCCATGTGGTCATTGCTGGTTTTGTTACAGTCGAATCGTAGGTTCGAGCCCTGATCCATTATGGCGCCGAGGCTGATGCACATTAAATTTGCAGCGGTTCAGGGTCTTCAACTTGTGTGGTAGTTAGGAGAGTGGGGTGCCGATTTAAGTGTCATCCTAGTCATTTGACTGAGGTTCAAAATTACGAGGTCCGTTGCCTATTAATTCTCCCGTCCGATCTCAAGGTTCGTTTGTCGATCTATTTGTGCATCGGACACGAATTTTAAACATTAGTATCGATTTTTCTCAGTGTATAATTATTCCATTTTTTTGGGTAAAGTAAATTTCTTTTATTAATTAGATATTTCTTTTTTAGTATTTTAAATATTTTCTTTTTTAAAAACCGTATATTTACCTTTTTTCCGGGTCTTCCTACTGCTCTTGTTTCTTAGTTTCCTATTTAAACATTTATTCAACATATGATTTATTTGTATACTGCATTCTTTGTAACTGATTCACAGCTTTTGTTCTTTACTATGTTTATAAGAACATCAAAATTTGATTATTTGTTTTTCGTGTAATTATTGTAAATGTGTATTTGTATATTTATGTTTTCTTTAAGAGTGGGGAAAATTAACACTCTGGATGTTTGAGGCAAGAAGGGGAGGTGTCGGAGAGCGTTAATCCCTCAATCGTAAAGTGCAGATGGTGACTTTCATCGCAAGAGAAGATAAAAATCCGACAAAACGGAGATGAACAAAAAGTTGTCTTCGAGACGTATCCTTTGAAAGTTTGAGGCAAAGAGAGGGTCGACCATTTTAATATTTTTTATTTATGTTTTTTTATTTATTTATTTATTTGAATGTTTGGATATGGATCACAATTTCTCGGAAAGTGAAATGTTCCGCTTTAGATTTTTTTTTTAAATTAGAGGTTATTTTCAAGATCAAATCTCAGTGAGATAAGCAAGACGTTCATCAAATTTTAAGCATTAAAATTTTTTTAAAAATTGTTTAAGTGATTCCCGTAAAAACAAATAATGTCTGAAGCGTATAAATGTAACGCAAAAAATTCATATCGATGTTGGAATTGATATAATCGATAAATTTATTTATTGATTCAGTAACTCGCCGTTCACTTAATTCTCGATTCTGTGACCTTGAGCCCCTACTCCCGCTAGAGAAAGGGGTTCGTCTGTGGCTATCCCTGAGAATAAAGGTAACGAATTTTTCTCATCCAAGCTCAAAGACCCCTAGAAGTATAGCCTGAGGCCCCCCTGGTTAAGAACAATTTTCTCTAGAATGACATACATTCAATTACATCTAAGAATAACTCCTAAAGAGGACACATTTTTTCAATTACTTCACGAATATCTAGATACCTTGGCACACAGATGAACTGTGGCCATTTTCTTAAATTCGAAATTAGTAAATGATATCACCGATCACTGCACAGCAAAGTGTTATGAAGTTCAATTCAGAATTTAAAATAATAACAATAATAATTTTTAAAAAAGCAATACTCCTTTGTTAACATTCACAGATAAAACAATTTTTCCTAAAACCGTATCCAACAGACAAAATATTTTTAAATTTAAGGGATCTATGTTATATTCGGAAGAAGAAAAAAAGCATCGAAAATAAACTCAGGAAAGCGCGGTTATTTTTCATTCCAGATTTCAAGATGTATGTATTAGACTGGGAGAGTAATTAAATAGCGACAAAAGGTCATTCTTCACATTTATTTTCGCACAACATATACAATTAATTATCTACAGTATGCACAAAGAGAATGAATATGATTAGGGATATATGATATTATACTACGATGCAATGCTTTCACGTCTACTTCTTCAATCATATATCTTCCTGGCGTATATCCCGGTGTATAACGCACACCTATAATTTCGAACTATATTTTTAAAAAAATTTCGGTGTGTTCTCTGTACAACGCCCATCCTTTTCTTTACGAATACACCTGAATTGTACATGCGCGATGCTTTTGTTTTTTGAAATCATTCATTCGAAGGATTTTCCCAAGCTTTCGAACAATGGTTTACTGTGTTCGCAAGCGATAAGGGGAACAATATGTGTGGGGGGAATTGCTTGATGGAGTAAATAATTCTGAAAATATAGTGAATAGAATTTAATGCAGATGTGCGCAAGAACGTCACTCTAGAGTTTCGAGAAAAGGGGGACACAATTTGAGGCATGAACGCCTTTTCGACCCGAAGAAATTCGCGGAATAAAAAGTCAGTTTTTTTTTTTCTCCAGTCATTTGAAGCCATTAGTTTGAAGAGAACATCGAAGGCTTTCGTTAATCGCATTTTCTGTAGTTGAAATACAGTTGATCTCGTGTTTTACCAGTAGTAAATGTTGGTCTCGCTTAACGAAACATACACAGTGCTGGTTTCAAACACATAGTCGTTCGATTTGCGAAAGAAAGCGGAAAATAGAGCTGCAGCAAGGGTATTTGGTGTTGGTGAAAGCTCTATACGTGAGTAGAAGAAAAATGAAGTCACAATAATTAATACGCCAAAGAATAAATGTACTTTGCGTAACGAAAGGGTTTATCCCAAAAGAAAGTATTCTGAACCGGATCCTAAAAAATCGCCAGAATGGATTAACTGTAACAAGAAATAGGTACGTTTATTTGCCTTAAAGTGGATGAAAAATATTGCGCACGAAAGTGAAAACTTTAAAGCAACAATAAGTTGGAGTAGTCGATTTTTGGAGCGGAAGAATTTAGTTCCACGAGAAATAATAAAAGTTTCGCAAAGGCTTCCGAAAGAATTAATAAGATCCCAGAAGTATGTTACTGAACTACGAAAGAAAATTAATTATTTATCGTCACATATTGAAAATGTAGATGGAACTCCAATACTGTTCAATATGACAGGAAATAAAACTATTGATGTGAAATGGAACAAAAACAATTCACATAACTAAAAACAACAGGAAAGAAAAATCTCACTTCATTGTGGTGCTTTTCCGCTTAGCGGATAGTACAAAATTAAGACTCTCGGCTATTTTTTTAAAAAAAGACGATGTTGAAATGTAATTTACTAAATGGTGTTTCCGTTCACGTTCACGAGGAAAAATGGATGGACGAAAATGTAAAATTACGGGTAAGAGATATGTAACAAAAGCGTTAAAGCGTATAGGATTTTATAGACCTGACACCTTATAAAATCCAGAAAGTCTTTTAATTTGGGACTTGTTAAGATCCCATCAAACGGATAACGCTAACAAATTGATGAAAGAGTGCAACAAGACTTACGGGCGGATTAACGCCATTAGTTCAGCCTTTAGACGTGTGTACCAACCAACCAATCAAAGTAAATTTAAAACGACAGCGGAATACGTGGAAGTTAGAGTTGGCGAAAAAACATTCACTGAAGGTGGTCAAATGCTTCATGGCAATCTAGAAATAGTGTGTAAGAGGATAATAAAAGGAATAGACTGAAATTAACTTGACATATTGACATATACACTCATGGACAAAAATATTAGCGCACCAAGAAGGAGTCTTCAAAATGAAACGAAATTTTACTTACGTAATGACTACTTTGATGTATGTAAATTATTAGAAAATCAAAGAAAAAGGATCATTTATTTCAGAGAAAAAGGCAAAAGAACGGAGGATTTAACACCCTGTTGAACCCCCTGTAGCGCGAATGCACGATGCGATACGATCTGGCATTGAGGCAGACAAGTTCTGTATGATGTCTTGAGACATTTCGTTCCATATTTGCTGTAACTTTGCCTCTAGTTCGTTCAAACTCGTGGGATGCCCAACTCGCCGTCCCAAATGATCCCAGATAGGCTCGATTGGAGACAAATCTGGGGATCGGGCAGACCAAGGAAGGGTAGTAACAGTGCGGAGACAGTCTTGCGATACCATTGCCGTATGCGGCCGAGCATTGTCTTATTGAAAAATGGCTCCAGGGAGCCGTTGCATGAGTGACAACACATGTGGTTGCTGGATGTCATAGACATACCGCTGGGATGTCATGGTGACACAGATCAATACTAGGGGTGACCGTGAATTGTAGGCAGTGGCACTCCATACCATCACACCAGTTGTAGGAGCGGTGTGTCGCTGTAAAGCAAAGGCAGGATTGAGACGTTCACCACTGGGTCTCCCACACGAACACGATTGTCATACTGCTGAGATTGAATCTGGATTCGTCGCTAAAGACGACCTGGTTCCATTCCGCTGCAGTCCAGTTCCCTCGAGCGTGGCACCACTTCAAACGGAGGCGTCGATGCTTGGGCGTCAAGGGCAGCACACGTAATGGGTGCCGCGATCCCAAATGTCCTTCATCCAGGCGCTTTCGCATGGTTCGAGAAGACACAGGGGACCCTAGTGAAGGTGCTACCTGTGCCTGGAAGACGGCCGATAAGCAGTTGGCTGTACGCGTGCATTTCTTACGATGTGGCGGTCTTCTCGACGACTGGTCTGTCAAGGGCGTCCTGAACCTGGTCTTCGTGTAAATGACATCTCTCAGATCCACTAGTCCCAACACCTCCTCACAACACAATCAGAGCGGCCTAATTGACGAGTTACTCGCCTAGCTGACCACCCAGCTTCCATCATGCCGATGAATCTCCCCCCCCCCCTCAAACTGCTCATATTGTCTTCGAAAACGGCGTAATGGCATGTCTACCTCAGCTCTTCCTTTGTAAACGATTCAGCATACTCAAACAAGCTTTGGTTACCTGTTTTATACTCCACGGAGAAGACGTTAAACGCCCTCTATCGGCTATACGTAATGCGCAATCAAGCTGCATTTCTAATCATTTGCATATCTCCTCGACATGTACCTTCATGCCAAGTTTCGTTACGATCCCGCAATTATTTCTTGGTGCGCTAATTTTTTTGTCCATGAGTATATATTATTCAAAAAAGTTATTTAAAAAAGGAACTATATCTAACAATCTAGATGGAACGAAAGATAATTATTATTTACTTATGGATCAAAGTAACAGTGATGGTGAAGATGGAACAAAATTCGACGATGAGCCAGGAGACATAACAGAATACGGATTTGACGAATTATTCGTGTCATCCGAAAAGAAAATTTAACTTCATAAGGTATGTCCTTTCTTTTAAATAAACTGCATTTAATAAAAGTTAGAAATCTATTTATTATGCTCATCTTTTCCTTATTTTTAAATTTATCATTTTTATGTCCGCCGTATAACACGCAACCGTAAATTTCGATCTTATTTTTTGTGTTAAGGTGTACGTTGTACGCCGGAATATAGGGTAAGTTATTCAAGAAGATCGTACATGACACGCAAGAGCGAAAGCGCCAAATTTACCATAAATCGCTACAACGTCACCTAATGTTTCTTAACAGATAATCACAGAATAAATATACTATTTGTACCGATAAGATCAGTAGAAACTTTTCATTGTCTGATATCTAATCTGATCCTAAAAATTAATTAAAAATCGGTTGATCGAAGTAATTGCGGTATTTCACGAACAATACAGTATAATGTCATGATTCAAATTATTGTAGAAAGTCATCACACAAATATATGAATTAGTAAAATGGGCATTTATGTCATTCATGAGTGATTAGTTAGCATTAAGTCCGTACAGTATTTCATCCATTAAAAGTTATGAAATGGTGATGCAAAAATAGAAGCAACTAGTATATGTAATATAAACGGAAAGACCATTCGGAATATTTTTGAGTCTACTGGAAAGTTCTGTTCGTTTGCGAAGAGAAAGAAAATAGATTCATTTATTTAATAATAATTTTTGTATAATACAATTTGCATCGTTACTAAATTTGGTCCATAAATTAACTCACGAGTGTCTCATGAGTTCAATGAGAAAAAATTGCCTAATAGAGTCATCATATACACATCTCTGTTCAAAAAAAAAAAAAAAAAAAAAAAAACCTTTCAGGACCGAATGACAACTGGAGATGAAAAGTGGATTACCAATGAGAACATCGTAAGGAAAAAAGCTTACTATGAGCCCGGACAAATTGTCCCCCTCCATCTCTAATCCGAACTGAAGCCTGAAGAAGAGAACGCTGTGAAGGACGTCCAATACGTGACGAGCTTTTGAAACTTGCTTAAAAGCTCCATTCGGACAGATGCTGACGACAAATGAATGATTTCAACTTATCCAATGAAAAAGTCATGTATCATGACAATACCAGATCACATGCTGCTATGGAGGATCGCCATAAAATTGCAGAACTACGCTTGGAAATTTTGTCACATCCCCCACACTCCCCAGACCTAACACTCTATGATTATCAACCGTTTCTCCCACCTGCAAAAATTTTTGAAAGGAAAAAAATTCAAACCTAGAGCAGGGGTCAACCAAGCACTACTTCAGTTCTTCGTTTCTAAAGATAAGGTATTTTTCAAAAAAGATATTTATGTATTACATCACACTGGCAAGAGGTCATAAGTGACGACGGAAAATAAGTTGTACCAAAATTAAAATAAAAAAGTTGTACGCAAAGTTTTGCAAAAAACAGATTTACCCACCCAAGGTGTTTTTTTTTTTAAAGTATTATTAAATTACTCAATTAAATATAAGAATTAAAGTAAACGATGAAATATCGAGAAATGGACAATGGTAATTCCGATATTAAAATTAAAACAAACGATAAATTATTAAATCGAATATTATATCAGCTACATATAATTAAAATTAAAGCAAATGATAGATTATTAAGTTGGATATATTTAAGTAAAAGGCAATTAAAATTGAAGCAAAAGGTAAGAAATTGAAAAGTGATCTGGTTCGCCAGAAGTGATCCACCAAAAACAATAGTCTCTTGAGTGGGTAATAAATATTGTTAAATGTATGGAAAATGAATTATTTTCTTTCAATTTCCAAAAAGGCAGGAAGTAATGGTTTAAATTATAAAAACTTTTAATTTATGAATGGAAGATTTGTAATTTTTTCCCCCTGAACAGTGAATGAGAGATACATATACTCGACAGATAATGATACTAATCTTGTTTTTTTTTAAAAAAAATCTTTTATTCATTTTTTAAAAGCAGAATGAGTCATTGAAACAGGAACGATGACTTTGAAATAGTGAGAATTATTTGTTTTAGAGCTCTACGAGACTTGATCACCATGACTACATTATCTTTCGTTGAACTCCTATGAATCATTTTACGAGCTTTGAAATTCTACATAACCGAAAATGGATCTTCCATTTTCTCGATAAAATGCGAACAACTGGCTTTTAGGTAAACGTATTACACTTTTATTGCTCGGGGATTGCAAACACATTTCGCGAAAATCCATTCAGACGATGTCTGAAAAGAGCAAACGATATCAACTACATAAAATATAAAAGTACATTTTATGCTTTTTATCGGAAACATAGTTTGTGCTACTATACTTCGAAAATGTTACTCTTTTTAACGACTTCCTTTTTAATATTTATTAGTAAATATTTTTAATGCTATTTTGTTATGTTATATTAAAAGTAAACTTGTTTCTAAAATTAGAAATTTTGGAATAAAATGAAGATCCATGCAATGTTTACAGAGCAATTGAAATAATATGCTTTGGCTGTAACGAGATAACGATACATATTAAACATAAAAATAACCATATGAATAGAATATATGCTCGAAAATTTCTCAATAATAAAATTTGAAATAATTTGCTACGGTTATTTTAATAAAAAAATCATCGTAAACATGTAAATGTGTGTGTGTGTGATATATTTAAGGAATAACAAATTATTTGAGTAGAAATTTATCTAAATCTTTTATTTAAAATTGCTCAGGAGTTTGTTAGCTGAATAAATTTTTAAAAAATGTAAAGAAATATTAGTGGTCCTATATCTTAGCCAGGATGTATCTGTATTCAAGTGTCCGATAGAAATACTATATTCCTTTGCGAGAAAGGAAAAAGAAAAATTCATCTTTAAATAGTTTTAAGATCATTTTCTTATTAACGAAAAAAGTAAAATATCAATTTCGTGAGCAGTAAAATGAAGTTGATTTCAGAAAATTATTGCTAAATTTTTTTTAAATTCGTGTTGAAAAAGTAATTGAAGCTTATTAGGTCAAAAAAATGGGTAGAAAACAGAATTTTTGGTAGATTTATATTACTTATAGAAATTACTCAGGACAATTAAATTACTTCAGGTGTATGATTTCAATCATTTTTTGCGTTCGTTCCTTCCCAATCGAAGGAGAATCAATTGCGGGACACATCAGTCTTTAGCTGTGTAATCAAACCGGTTCCAGAGAACGTCCAAAGATGGCGCTTCTCCAAAAAGTAGACGATCAATAAATTTCATTCTATTTCCTCCAGACCCTATTTCCCCTAAAGCGCTCTTAAATTAAGGATGATATCTTTCTATTAAAGAATAAAAATAAAATTACATGATGACAATTCGCATCTAATAATTCCCCGAGTCAAATACGTTAGTCTACCGTTTTTTTTCTTTCGTCTTCGTCTTTCGGATTCGAATGCAGTTGGAATTTTTAAGTATTCGCTTTTGTTTAAAAAGGAATTTTTCCGTTAAATGGATTTAGTCCCGAAGAAGCTTTACCTGATTTCGTTATGTCGCAGTGATAAGATTATATTTCGCCGCAGTACTTTTCGCCAACAGTATTCGTTTTTATTACCTGTTACTTTGAATATTAGTACGAACCGGATTATTTCGATTCGAAAATTTAGATTTTGAACGCTTCGGATCTACACCTTTTCTTTCTAACTTTATTGCCAGAAATTTATGCCCTACAATCTCTATATATAATACTCAGGATGAATAAATTATATATGGATTGAGCAGAAATCAATCTCGCTTTTTTTGGTTCAAAAGGATCAAATTACATCACATTTAATTTTGTTCCTTAAATTACAGGAATTTCGAAATGCCATTGAAGTGTTTTTGTTAATGTTATAATATTTATCCACAGTATATATTTATTTTCATTCCAGACTTGCTTCGTATGATAATAACAATTCATAGAAGTTAATAATTATCTATGCATATGGCAATCTAGAAGTTATTCGAAATTTTCCAGCTGCAGTTTTAAGTAATTATGCTCCAGTTGCTAAACATCTGTTAAAGAAAAAGGGTGAAGAACCTCTCTTCGATTAAGATTTCTTTAGCATCACGATATTCTGAACCAGGTATTGCAGATAAGTAGATGTAAAATAAATAAATATATAAGTAAAAAAAATATTTTTAAATCAATGTTATTTAAAGGTGGACTAAAAAACTAAAAAAAAAAAAAATTTTTTTTTGAATGTAAAATTATACATATAATTTACAAAGGCACTAAACACTCACGCACCTAGATAATGACAGATAAATTAAGTTCATAGCAACTTACATATGAGATCAATCAAAAAAAAAGTATTTACACCCCCCTCGAGCTTTAATAAATTACATATTATTTTACATTTAAAATTATTTTTATGCATTTTTAATTTATCTTTAAATAAAAACATTGGATTAAAAAACGTTTTTTTTTTTACTATACTGTTTTTTTTTAACTTTATTATTCATTGAATTCAGCCCTAAATATACGAAAAACAATAAAAAACAGCTATACCTAATTTTGTAGATTTTTTTAAAAAATATATTATTTACTTAATTTTAATAATTGTTTTTTTATAATAATTGTTTATCTCGTTCGATACTCAGAATTATTCAACATATTCTGCGAAACATTCGGAAAAAAAAATTCAAATTTTATATTGATTACAAAAACTGCCTTAGCATTTCAAATGTATGACCGTCGCGAAAAACAAAAAACTGAGAAAAAAAAAACAATTTAAAATTTGAAGATCGATGAAATGATTTAGCACAGAGTTAAAGAAATTTAATTAGAAGCATAAGAAAGAAATAAGTCAAATGGAGTCTGTGCAGCTAAAAACGAATAAAAATGAAGCTCAGGAAAAGAATCGGAATTTCTTACGAAGGCAGAATCCTCAAATACATTGATTGTAAAGTGCAGACGGGGAGAAAGAGAAGATAAAAATCCTACAAAGCGGAGAGGAACATACTTCAAAAGCTTGGGGCTAAGAGAGAGGAAGATCGGTAATTTTAATATTTTTTATTCGCCTTTTTTTTTGAATTTGAATGCTTGGATATGGATTACCCTTTCTTGGAAAGTGTAATGTTCTAGTTAAGATTTTTTTTTGTTTTTTGTGAGGAATATTTTCAAGATCTGGTTTTCAATGAGATTAGCTGTACATTCAACATTTTTTTATGTCCAGTTATGAGAGTGATTAAGATATTTAACTTGAAAAGTGATTTTAGAAAAACTGAAAATATTTTTGAATAACATTAGTAAAAAACGAGCTTTTTGAACATGGGTTTTCTTTCAAACTTCACACTTTGCCTAACATAATTTTTTATACCTTAAATTTTAAGAGCAAAAGGGAACGTTGAGTGAAATTGAATTTATTCATTAATTAGTTCAATAATTTATTTTATTATTTGACGTTTATTGAATTTATCATCTAAAATAAATACGTGCAAAAATGTTTAATTCAATTGAGCGTTACGTTAATCAATTAAAATTAAAGAAAAATATAAATTATGTTGTTAAATTGAATATATTAGAGCTAAATGTAATTAAAATTAAAACAAACGATAAATTATTCAGCGACGAATTTGGCGACTAGGCGTAAAATTTAATTCTTTAAATAATTAATCTTAATCAATTAATTCTTATTAATTATAATTAAATTATCATATTGTTATCCAAAACAATCATGTATAGAAAATTTCAGCTCAATAGAGTGCTTTGAAATGAGGTAAAAAAAGCTTTTAAAGTTTTGAACCAGACACAATTACAGTGTGAGTTAAAGAAAACACATTAAAAAGGGTAACGTAACGCAAGAAACTCAGCTTGGATATTGGAATTTATATACGCCTCAATTAATTTTAATATTATAAATCGCGGTTCACTCAACTTGAGATTTAGTAACCATGGGTACCGACTACGATGGGTAAACGAGGCCAGATAGTATTTTTGTTTCCGTCTCAATAGTTTCTAAATGTATATTAGCACAAAAAAGAAAAAGGACAGAATTTTTATATAACAGACGGATAAATTGGCAATCTGCGAGTGTCATTTTTGGCATCCAGGAGAAGTTACGATGTTATTTTTAAATGAAAAGATCACTGCCGTCTCGTCAAGGATTTTGGCAATTGAGAATACATAGAAATTTCCTTTGATTCAATCAATTCCCCCTGAATCATTTTTTTCCCTCGTCACTGTTTTTTTTTTTTTTTTTTTTTTTTTTTTTTCCCTCCCGGAAAATCAAATGATTTCCTTCTACGTTCCGACTCAGATGCCCTTTTAAACAACCATCATTTTTTCGGACTCAAGGTGGCATTCAGATAATTCAATAACCGTTTCACTGCCATAGTGACTATTTTACGATTAAGTACACCCAAAGAATTTGTATTTAAAGATGTAAAGTTTTACTTACAGCTTTGACATTGGGCTGTTCAAGATTTCTTCTTCACTAACCTCGAAGACTTCATAGAAATTTGAACTGCATAACATTACAATTTCTTCCCAATCGAAATGAAACGTGTTTAGGTAAATCAGATGAAGACAGAAATGAAGAGAAGTGAATCGGAGATAGTGATATATAAATGAAATAGAATTTAAAGGAAAACGAAAGGATATAGAGTATAACGACAAGCTGATGGTTATTAGTATATTAGGTTGAAATATCTTGATTAATCTTTTGGTCTAAAAGGATTCTTAGTGTAAGTGTTAAGTTACGACGCTATAGTTAGTGAGCATTCTTTGAATCAGAGAAAGTAATTTGATTAGCTAAGACTTCATTTTTTAAATCATAATAAAATATTGGTGAGATAAGTGGGATTCGATAGAGAGTGACCCTATCTATTCTTAATGATAAAGTATTTTGTCTTGCAGTTATGTATATTCTGTTGGAGTCCTTTTACCGCGTATTTAGTTAACACGGGTGACGCTGCCTGGGATATCATAGAATCCTTCTTTATTTTTAACACTCTTTCTTGTCAAGCGTCTTTTTTTAAGGATTTTATTTTACTCACTTTGTAACTTCGTCTGGATCAAATCTGTAAAAGCTTTTTTTCTCATATTTTAAAGCGATTCGTTGAGCTGAAATTTTCCATACACGATTGTTTTGGATGACAATACGATAATTTGATAAAAATTAATTTATTAAAACTAATTATTTAAGGAATTAAATTTTACACCAAGTTTCTCGCCAAGTCGCCAAATGGCTGCCAAACCCGTTGTTTAATAATTTATCATTTGCTTTAATTTTAATTACATGTAGCTTAATTGATTAAAATTATGCTTAATTGAGCTAAAAATTTTACGCGTATTTATTTTAGATGATAAATTTAATAAACGTCAAACAATAAAATAAATTATTGAAACTAATTAATGAATAGATTCAATTTGACTCAACGTTCCATTTTTGCTCTTAAAATTTAAGGTATAAAAAATTATGTCACGCAAAGTGTGAATTTTGAAACAAAACCCATGTTCAAAAAACTCGTTTTTTACTGGTGTTATTTCGTCTTTACAAGCCTTTATTTAACTTGCTTTGCTAATATGTAAGTACTAGCTGATACCCGCCCGCTTCGCTGGGCAGACGATAATATTATATTTTGGAACCTATACGTAAAATATCAAGAAATGTTTCAATTTTTAAATTTAATTATAATCTGAATTTAAAAATTTTAGAAATTGATTGTCTGTAATAATGGTTATCCATGACTTTCAAACATATGAGAAAAGTATTTAAGTGTTAATAGTTTATCAATGAAAATGTAATTTAGTCAGTAAATCTGTCGTTGAACAGAATTCCACATCACCGATGAGGTACTGTGTAGTGCGATGTGTTCCCATTATTCTACATGGCGGGTCCCCAGTAGGCCAAAACCATGTAAAAATTGCCAACATAAAAATAAAAATACATTTTTATATATATATTTTTTTATTTTTTAAACCTGTTGGAACAATTTTTTTTTGTGTATTACATTTCTATTGTCTTTATTTTGAATGCATGGCAATTTTTGAGAGTGACAACTACATTTTTATTTTTTATTATATCAATTTATTTATCTTAATTATTACATTCATTATTATTTTATCTTATTCTAATTTTAGAAATAGTTAAATATTAGAAAAATATGAAATAATATGCCTACATTTCCAAAATTTTAAACTCTGCCCTTGTGCTTTATTGATAGTCATCGCAAAGCAAAGTCTAACTGGAAACTGCAAACGCTTAAATTCAAAATGATAATCTGATGGAATTAATGGTATTCTTGGAATGAATATATTTTCACCCTCATACTTTCCTGTAAAAATAGTCGCTTCTATAACGTTTTTTTTTAGAGTTTTCACTTTGAGTCTGATGCTGTTACATAATTAAGGAGGATTTAAATTACGCAACAACATTATTGACGTACAAATCTTTAGGTAGCCTAGAGGGTAAGGTTTCGGATTCTTGGCCGGCGGTTTTCGTTCAGTCGCGGGTTCGATCCTTGGCCGCCAAGGACCCACCGTGTAGCCGGGGTGGATGCACGTTAAATCTGTCGGGGCCCAAAGTCCTCCCGTTGGTGTGGTGTGGATGTTAGGAGAGGGGGGAAGTACCAGCTCAGTTGTCGTCCTCGTCACTTGACCGTGGTTCAAAATATTTATAGAAAGAAAATATTCTGAAAGCTGATCCTTATGGTTAAGAAGACTCTTCAAAGGTTCAGGGTAGGATCTAATAGCAGGAATTTGGACTTGATCACCGCTGCAGCACATTCCTGGAGGTTCTTCTATCAATTTTAAAGCATGGCACCCACAAACAGGACAAACGTTTTCCGATACTGGCGATTTTATCATTTGAATAGTCAATATCTGTTATATATATTTAAAACCAAAGCTTTAGAAGTCCAAGGCACTAATTTAACTTTTGATCTTTTTTCATTGCATTTAATTAAAGCTGCCTGATTCATAGGGGGGTTATTAGAAAAGTATTTTCGTATTGCTGCTCTATGTACTTCAGGATGGCTTTTAGTATATTTTGAAGCAGCTTCTCTATGTATTTCAAGATGACTTTGAGTATACTTTCAACAGCGTGTCTTACTTGTTCATATCTAATTGAATTTGTGAATATTAATCCTCTTTTTTTTTACCTTTATTTAATTGAAGAGATATTATATCATTAATAATCTATTCACTTGAACTTGATAAATTAATGTTAGATATTGATTGAGTCTTTGAAAGTAGCATAGATACATTTTCTTGAGCTATGAAACACTAAAGATGACACATTTTCTTCATTTTGTTTCACATTATCATCACCAAGATTAACTTTACTTTTATTTGTTAATCCAACTATTTCAATATAAACATCAAAATGTCCACAATTATAGTTTCCCGTAAAACGTAATTTTTTTTCTTCTCTGAATTGTTTCACCAACAGAAGCTATAAGGTAGACGCCTTGATACACTTCGAACTGATAGGGAAATAGCTCTGCTACCGTCATAATTTCGCAAATAGATCCATACGTGTTTGCTTTACACCTTTCGGTAAAATATAAATCATTAGTATTATAAGGAGCGCCAGTTAGCATTTGAGTGTAGCATTTAAACCGATACCAGTTGTTAAACATGTGAGAAACGATAATATTTCTCATTTTATACGCCATCGATATGTCACCGAACACCAGCAAAGACAGAGACGAAAATAAACTTGCTCCGTCGCCAAGAATTTTAAAAACTTTGAAAGGAGTAGGTATTCTATCTATCCAAATATATTCAACATCCATTATTAAAAAATATAACTGAAAAGTAAATAAGAAAAATCAATTTGTATTAACCTACAATGAAATACTTTTCAAGTTAAAAAATATAACTATTTTTTTAAAATCAAATTATTTAAAAATTCAACAAAAAATACTTACAAAAAAATAAAGTATAATAAATATTTTTTAGCAAAAAGTCACCCGTATTACGTTATCCTTTTTGCAAAGGGATAACTCTATTATGCTAGCAGCATATCTAAAACTGCATTTGAATAGACAGAATAGCTCTTAAAAAATCATATCATTAAAAATAATTCTGTATTCTGAAAACGATAAAATATCCAGCCATTTTAAAAAAACAAAAACGTTTATTTCCTGGAAACCAAAAACTAAAAATTGCCAAAATACAAAAACAAAACTTTTGCATAATGTTTACATTAGGTTACAGTTAATGCGTACATCGCAATAAATATTTTGACAGCTACTTATTTTTTTTTATCAATGACATGAATAACATACCGTTATTATTCATTTGTTAAAAGCCAACTTCAATATCTTCGTAAGATTGCGTTTAGATTTACAAATGTAATTTATCAATCATTATTAATAATAAAATACTTTTCTCATGAATTTAAGACTTACGTCTAGGTTCCACAACAATAAAAAATTATCTTTTGCTGAGCAAAGCAGGCGGAAGTCAGCTGGGGTTACCATAGTATAGCTTTTTAAAATTCACAACGCAAGGTCATTGAAATGCTTCGACTTGGCGGTGGAAGATATTTGGTGATAAATCCATCTTCCATCAGCGCATCAATATTAAATTATTTGGTATTTTCTATTTCGCACGCGCAAATCTCGCCAAGTAAACTGAATTGGTAGCAATACACAGTATAACATACATATTAAAAAAATATATTCCGTTTGGCGTCGGTCATGTCATTTTTAGCGATAATGTCGCCAAAAATGACATAACCAATGGATAAGAAAAGATTAAAGGATGAAAATTACATTTAGGATTAGAATTCCGTAAAATCCGTTCTTAGTGAGCGTCTACATCGCAAAATGAGTAACTATGCTAAATTTCAAGTCAATCGGTTGTATAGTCTTAGAGATCTCGTGATGAGTCAGTCAGTGGTATTTCGCTTATAGATATATAGATACCTTTCCAGTTCAAAATTTGTTCTCGAATTTAAACTCATTTCTTATAATCCGATCGCGATGAAAGTTTGCATACAACACGTATAACTTCGATGATAATACAATCCTATGGTATGCTCGAGAAGTGACGGGTGACAAGTATTCAACACTGTCCAACTGAGTTGAAATTTTGCTCACCCCTTGTAACTCAAGTAACCAGGTGGCCGCAGTGGCCTAGTGGTCATGGTCGCGAGCTAGCAGCCGGCGTTGTTTTCGTCGAGATGTATATTCGAGTCCTGACGTCACAAAAGACCCGCTGTGTAGCGGGGATAATGTGGTCCCAAGACCTTCCATTTGCATGGTGTGGACATTTTGAGGAGTAAAGATAGCAGCTCAGATTTCCTCCCCGTCACTTGTTCGAGGTTCAAAATTATGAGGTCCGTCGCCAATAGTCCTCTAGTTGCTTCTCAGAAAGACGTTAATAAACAATAATGTCAACTAAATCGCCTCCAGAAATACGAACGATATCCAACGGTACTCGAACAATACCGTAGATTAGTTGCAGAGCAGATAACCTTGTGCTTGATCAGTGACCCCAAGAATCCCTAATTTAATTCCCTATGATTTTTCGTCTTAGGGGTTGCTTAAAATATAGAATATTCTTTCCGCTACTTCTGGCGAACATTGACAAACAGAAATCTCGAATAACTACAATCATTCAAACAGTAACATGTTTAAGAAAGTGAGTTCAACTATCGACTGGATACACAGGGTTATTCGGAATAATTCATCCGGTTTCAAAATGCCCTATTTTCATAAATAAACGACACAGAATGACAAGTAATACATGAAAGCAAAGGAAAAACATTGAATTTTTTTTTTACAAGCGCTTGATACAACTTTCTTTAGTTACATGTATTCGATAGGTAAATTCCTGCCAAACACGTTGTGAAGTGTCAGTGGCATTGAATTGAACAGCAGAAGAAATCCCTTGTTTAAGTTCACACAAATTTGTGGGTAACAAACCCCCAAAGGAAGAAATCCCATTGGGCCTAGGTAGCCAATTGTGTAACATCAAGTCATCTTGTCCACTGCGAACCCTCCAACTGCGAGGTAACTCCGAGAAAATTTCCAAAACAGCTTTCGTGAAATAGCTTCAGGAGGGCCATCTATTTTTCACAATGTAAAACATTCACAGTTTCCTAGTTATTCAACTATTACTTATCATTCTGTGTTGTTTATTTTTAAAAGTACAGAATTTTGAAATCGGATGAATCATTTCGAATAAACCCCGTTGTTCACTTTTTAGAATGTTATCACATTGAATATCTATTAATTTCTAAACTTCAAAGTATAATTTTTTAATTTAATTCGTCCGAAAAGGTTGTAAATCCTTTACTTTTGAAATAATAGTTATTTAAATTTGGGATATCATTTTGTAAACAACCTGTATTACATAATTATTTTACCTATTTTCAAAGATAACGCGAAGATTTAAATGCAAATTTTTTTTAAAAACCTTTCAAAAAAATGTTTGAAAAAATTTGTTAAGTAGAGAGAAAAAAAAAATTCCGTTTTCTTCGTGACTTTTACAAAAACACCGAGCAACATTTCTAAAGAACGGAACAAAAACCCTCGGATATAGCAACTGAAACGTAAGCTGGTTACTGACTTTAAAACGATGAAAAACGCGTTTAAAAATTTAAATCTCATACTTAAATTAGTGAGATTTAAATTTTAACTATAAAACTCGTAAAATTTAAATTAATTGATTTAATAAACATCTACGTAAACCTTAAAAGTACTGAATAATAAGTTATACTTGAAGTGTACTTAAAAATAACGAAAGTAGAATGAAGCCAAAATGCCTATTACACACACAGTGAGTACACAGACACTGAAACTGCCCTTTCAGCTAGTCGCTTCCGCTTTGGAAATCAACTTCCGGTCTGTAATTAAATACGCAAAGCCTTACTTCTAATTATACGAGGTACAAAAATGTAGACTATTTTAATTCAGGAAATCTATTCTATCAGAGAAATGCCGAAACCCAAAATTAACATTTTGCCGCAAATGCAGTGAAATTAATTTTTTGTTGTATTTGTTGAACATGTTTTTTTTTTTTTTTTTTTTTTTTTGCGTAAAACTATGTAGAAATAATTTTATGTTTTGCTATACAGTAGGGGTGACCAGCTACACTGTCTTCGGGAGCTACATTTCAAAAAAGAATATTTGAAGGAGCCAATCAATGGGTATTGTAAGATTTCCCTATATTACACTTTATTTTTCTCCAAAACGACACAATTTTTTGAATTCTCTTCTCCTTTCCCCAAGAAAAACGGTTGTTCAAATATTAAGTTTTGGAAACAGGTTCGTGAACAAAATAATTCTAATACCAAAAAGCGTTCGCTGTGAGACTATTCTCAGGTTTCTACATCCCCCCCCCCCATATTGTTGTGTTTTAATTCAACATTTAAATTTATTAAAAATAGGTATCTGTCTGTTTTAATGGATCTGCATTTAACTATCCTGTCTTAAATCAAACTTTCAATTGCTAAGAGCTAAGAGGGACAACGCAATTGTTTAAAGAAATTGTTTGACAGAATCAAGCAGTACAATATTTATTATTATTGCTATTTTTATGTTTTTGAATGCTATTATTAAATTTTCTTTATTAACAAGAGCTGAAATAAAATAACTTTTGGACATTGATAAGTTAACTAGTAATTTTGTAAAAAATGAAGTTAATTAATTGCTTTTGAACAGTGGGTAAATTTATTTCATACGTATGTTTTATTTGCAAGAGAGCCGCACCGCTCGTCTGTAAGAGATGCTTGTTGCTCGCGAGTCACGCTATGGCCCCCTATTATATAATGTTACGAAAATGTCTGAAGGTGTGTGGGAGTGAAATCAAGTCCAAATCAAGGAAGATACTCAAAAATTCCGCTTTATTCATAAGTCTTCAGAACAACACTTAGTTAGCAGAGCTTGGACAATGACAAGCACCAACAGAAAACACAGCCCTTGTACAAATTAGTGACACAAATTCAGTAACAAATAGCACTTTTAAGGGAACAAACAGGACTTTTAAGGACAGTCACAGTTGTAACAGCAATGTTCAAAGTATCAGTTACTAGTTCTCGCTACGGACAACTTCCGCAGTAATACTTTGCATTTTCCCGTGAAATACTTTAATAAATTCCGGCAGATACATGCTGCTTCTCCGCAAATTCACCCGGCACACTTCACTTGGAGTACCGACAGCTTTGAATAGATTTCCCAATCCAATCCCGCCTCAGAGACTCAAAAGCCAGACTGATTGACTGACTAATAGACTCATTCTCTAGACTGTGGCTTTTGGCGTATTTATACCTCTTCCAGCCAGGTATGACGTCTCATGGGAAAATTCACGAAAAGTCCGTAACTTTCTTCCCGACCGATATTTCTCCTAGATTCCAGCACATCCAGGTGCTTTCCATTTGTTGCCAAAATGGTCGCCAAATCCATCGACAAGGTTGATAGGTCATTGCTTAACCTTCCTTTGAATGACTGTTGGAAAATCCGTCTATGTTTCTTTTCCTTTATAAGATAGCCGTTGCACGGAAACGCCATCTCATGTTCGTAGCAATAATAACTCACATAATGTGTTTTTCTAATAATACTGCTCATACTTTATAGTGCATACGGTAAACATTTCCATCGTTTTTAACGCAACTTTTTTTTTGCTTTCAGAAATATTTGGAAGATGTCAAAATTTGATAAGCATTTTTTAAGCCTTTAATTGTGTGGATTACGAGGGATATGGACCAACAAAATAAAAGTTATAATTTCTTTTTGAAGATGGTCGTGATAGCCGCAGTGGTCGTGGTCGCTAACTCGTGACCGGCTTTATTTCCATCCAGTCGTGGGCTCGAGTCTCAGTGCCACTGAAGTATATATGACGCCTGTTGGCGAGAGAAAATCAATCCTTTGTATGCGACAGGATTTGCCGTTGTTTTGGAAGAGATGCAGAAAATAAATGTTGTTCCGTTAAAGATCCGGGGTTGCCCATATGAACACTAGTGAATTCTCCAACATTTAGGAAGTAAGAAAGTAGGTAGATGAAAAATATCACAAGTTCTATTTCGCAGTACCAGAGCGCTTAATTTACGAATTTGGAAATAAATAGAATCGAAAAATAAAAGGAGGAAAGCGTGGGAAAGCGCTTTTTAGTTTTAACGGAAGAATCGAAAGATGGGTAAAATTTATACGCGTCCGATCGAAAGCATTACGTGAAATTGAGTTTACGTGAAACGTATATTTCAGTCGTGAGGAACTGTTCTAATAGATCCGAAAAAATATCTTCTCTTTTGAGAGAAAGGAAAGAAGATTTACTACATGTTGCTACAGAGGTGGATATCAAGGACGTAGCCGATGTGACAATAGTGAGCTTAAAGAAAGCCATAACTGGTTCGGAAGATTATGAGGAAGAGAACTACTCGCTGTCGCTAAGAAAAGAAAGAGACAGAAGAGTTCGAAAGAAAAAGAGAAGAAATGAAATTTCTGTTACAAAAAAACGTGTCTATTAATGGAAAGAAGCCGATACTTAACTGGAGTCAAATGTTGTACGGAGTTTCAAAAATAAAAGAGAAAGAAAGAAAGAATGGAAGAGAAAATACAAATAGAAAAGGACAAAGCAAGGCTGTTGGAGATTCAACGAGAAGAAGCACTGCGTCGAAGAGAGTTTGGAACGTAACAAAGGCTGAGAAGAGTATGAAAAAAGAGAACAACAACGACGGCGAAAAGGAATGAAATATTTAGTGGGCCAAAAATTAACTGAACTTCAGAAGGTTAACGAGAAATCTTCAAATGATCTTTCAGGGGAAGAGATATTTCTATTGGAGATAAAGGAGAATCAAAATTAGAAGAGCAAATTAAGTCAAGTGAAGACCATATTTCTAATTTAACAAATCAGTAAGAAAAACTAAGAAATCAAATAGGTGTTTTAAATGAAGAGAAAGAAGAAATGTATCAAACGCGATATTGAGACGACGGAAAAAACTGAGAAAATTGGTAGAAGTATTACTTCAGGATCGGCTTGAAAGCAGAAGGAAGCGGAGAACAATAGAAGAGAAAAATTCGAAACAAAACAGGTGATTGCGAAGAGAAAACTAAAGCAGGAGTTGGACAAACAGCTTTTTTAAAAAAGAACATAAATACTGAAATAAATGGGGAACGACAAAAGAAACAAAATGGAAGAAGCTAAGTGACAGAAAAGAA
This sequence comes from Nephila pilipes, assembly GCA_019974015.1. Classification (NCBI taxonomy): domain Eukaryota; kingdom Metazoa; phylum Arthropoda; class Arachnida; order Araneae; family Nephilidae; genus Nephila; species Nephila pilipes. Next base: position 198,329 of record BMAW01063589.1, on the reverse strand, counting down.
TAGCCACCAGATTTTCAAGGCCGGAAAAGAAGTCATCATGAGGCGAGATTTAGAGACCACAGGTCAATTCATCTCATTGTACAAAAGTTTGAAAGAAAAGAACTTTCAGCAAAAACCCGTCACAGGAAACTGGAGATATACACCCAATTCTTTTTTTACACGATTTTGAAATAACACGATTCACGAATTTTCTTTTTTACACAAATTTTTTGTTCCAGCACGAATCCCTGAAATTTTTTTTTTTAATTCTAATTTTGACAATGTTATCAGAAGACAGTCGGTTAATGTTCACACATGTGTGAGTGACTTGGTCTACGTCATGGCTTGTTTACTTTGTATTCTGGAGTTACGAGGAATACTCGAATTTTATAATCATTTTTTTCTTTATTTCGTTGCACTTCAACTTGAACACAGCATTTCGTTCTTCCGCAATTGTCATAGAAACTCGAGTTACACTGGGTAAAGAGGGTGACTATAACCAACAGTGACATCGAATAATTGATGCTAGAGAGTCTTTTGGATGAGGACGATTTGGTTGAATTTTTGACAGTTTATGATAGTAAAGAAGTCGATAATGACGAAGTCGAAGATGAAGTTCAGCTATTAACAGCTGATTTAATTCGAAAGGGCTTGAAATTTGCTACAAATATGGAACATTTTCCGACTTGTGATCCTGACATCGGGTGTGTATTAAAATTTCAACGTAATCTTAAGTTTTCTGTAGCAGAATATCAAGAATTATATAAGCAACTTGAGAAACCAAAAAAAACAACTGCCAATAACACACTTTGCAACAGTAAAAAAACAACAGAGGACTTTAATAACGGACGAAATTCTTCATTTGAACAAAGCCGACAATTGTGCCAGATCTATCTGACTCATCTACTGATGATAGCATGTTTGATCCAGATTGTAATAAACGTGCACGCTTGTTATCAAATAGCGATGAATAGTTGTTAGTTAGCAGTTTTATTCCTAATTTCAAATTTTTATATGTTGTATGTGTACCAAGAGACTGTCTTTTCACTGTAAACTAATATTAATTTTTTTTGTAATAAAAATGAGTTGTTTTTGTTTCATAAATATACAATATGGATTTCGTTATTATAATTATTATTTTGCATGGTTTTTTGGGAAAATATTTAGAGTTTTCTGATCTTACACGATTTTCTTAAGGTTGTGGAACATATCCCAAAACTTACCATGTCGCATTTATTTTTTACACGATTTTTTTGCACGGATTTCCGAGGAACGTATCTACTTTGTAAAAAAAAAAAAAAAAAAAAAGAGTTGGGTGTACGCCTTTCCAAAGAAAGAAGGTATTTCTACCACGGCAGAATGGCAACAGAAAGAGATATCACACTCTCTTTGACCCCGGCAGAAATAATTACGGTGCACCCCACGCAGACCAAACAAACTATCAGTGGACATTCCAATTCCTTGGGTGCGATAGGATTGCAGACAAAGATCAAGCATCCCCATACTTCCCCATTAAGAGAGCGCCGACGCGGTCATAGTGACAAAGGCAAAGAGCGATATCCATTCAGCCGATTCCGTTGGGGAACCGCTGAACCCCATAAGTTGCGAAAAAGGGTGAAATTTGATAATTGTGAAAGGACTACGGACGACATTTGACTCGGTTAGGAAAGGATCACTTCAGGAGATCTATTACTCGGGTGAAGGACTTTAAATGTTTTTTTATCATTATTTTTCTCAAAGACTGAAAAAAACAACGACATGAACCTTGAAACTCTTGTTTTATAGACTTTTGAACATTAAGATTACTATTTTAATAGTCTGTGAAAATTATTGAAAGAACATTTTTTTTTTATTATGATAACTGGTTTAGAATTTTAAGGATTTTACTGATTGCACTTTGATGAAACGTTTAAATATGTTTAGGGACTGGGTATTTAAAGAATTTCCAATTTAAATTATTTGGAGAATTATTGAAAAAGATTATGTTAAATTAGTTTAGTTTTTTATTAACGTCGCACTAGAAGCAACACGAGGGTTAATGGCGACGGACCTCGTAATTTTGAACCTCGGTCAAGTAACGAGGACGACACCTGAGCTGGCACCCCTTCTCCTAACTCCCACATCACGCCAACGGGAGGACTTTGTATCGCGACAAATTTAACGTGCGTCAGCCCCGACTACACGGCGGGTCCAAAGCAGTCAAGGATTGAACCCACGACTGAACGAAATCCGCCGGCCACGAATTCGAAACCATGACCACTAGGCTTCCGCGGCCGCGAGATTATGTTAAAGGGCATTTTAATGATTGATTATCGGAATAAGGATACATAATCTTAAATATATCAGCATGCTTCAACATCGTTCTTAGAATTACCTTTATTATTGTGTTATGACAACAAATGTTTTTTTTTATGCTTCGCATAATATATATTTTTATTTCCTCCCCCCAATCTTTTATCTTGGGGGAAGGATGCAATACACGTGACGTCTGTTGTCGAGAGAAAATTGTGGTAACCCTTCTTTTATATAGGAGAAGATTTGCCTGTGTATTGGAAGAGACACAGCCTGTACTCACTCGTGACAGGTAGGGACGAAACGAGCTTCGAGACGTCATTGCTATTGTTGAAGACCTGGAGTGTTCCTATATCCATACGAACACTAATAAATTCTCCGCAGTTTGTAAGAAAAGTAGAAATCGATAGAAAGATATTATAGCCACTAAAGCCTCACCGTGTAGAGGGTCTAATGCTCGTTAAATATGTTGAGGTTCTAAGTCCTACCACTGGAAGTTTGGAGGGAGAGGTTCCAGCTCAGGACTCATCCTAGTCCCTTGATCAAGGTTCAAAATTACGAGGTATGTAGCCCTCGTGTTGCTTCTAAGTGCGACAATAAACACTCTCTTTTTAAAGTATATATTTCCAGCTTAATAACTACGAAAGCATTTCAACCTTTACACAAATGTTAGAACGTCTTTCTTATCGGTTATTGCTTTATCTCTCCATAAGTTCACTATAAATGATATTGTATCTCACATCAATTTCGATTATATTCCAGATATTTTTCCGATGGAGCATGTATGTTTCTCACAGGGAACAGAATTTGATCGTTTAATCGATTACAGTGACTGCACATTACATTAGACTGGAACTTGAATTTGTATAAAAGGTCAAGGGGTGTAGTCGTGTGTAAAAAGATGAGATACTTTTTAACAAACTATAAATTTAATAACGACTGCCAGCAGCTATACTTGTGCGGCGAATCAGTATACTAACACTGATACTAAATAATATATTAAAACGATTGCCAGCAGCTATACTTGTGCGGCGAATCAGTATACTAACACTGATACTAATAATCTAATGGCGTCTCCCGCCAAACCCAGTTCTTCCTTACAAACACAAGGATGTTGCCAACATGCAACAGATAAATTCTGGGTTGATGGCGTGGGAATAGCACCACATACATATAAACCAAAGACACCACAAAAGTACTAATAAAATAAAGACATTGAGTACACACAAAAATACTAATAGATATAAAACATAAAATAGGTCCATACAAGGGGTATAATCATGTGACACCCACCCGACCCTGGCTTCCTCTTGTGCCATAACTAGATTCAATTATTAAACACTAAGACACAATAATCAAAGAGACACTAGAACAATATTTAAGGAATTTATTAACTTATATTAATTTATTTATTAACTATGACAACAACTCACTATGCTTTCCTGGGGAATATCTCTATTATCCAAGTTCAACCCACCAATAGTAATCCAACAGACTCTTACCATTAATCCTCGACTGCAACTCAGACTCTGAATCAACTGTTGAAAACAATAGTCAATAAACCTCTTGCTTTATCATCTTTAATCTAACCCTCTCTATTTCAACCTCTCTTTCCACTTCTCCTTCCGCTTATCTATAACTATAACTTCAGCTTCACTTCTCCTTCAGCCTCTCTATCGCGACTTTCAGTCGGAGTTTATATATTTCCTAACTCTCCTGCTTCACTTCATTTCTACCTGCTTTACATAATCACGTTTCATTTTTGGTTGAGCAAAGGTTGCTTAGCAAAAGCAATCAATCTCAATTAAAAGTCCCCAAGGTTAGTGAAGAGAAACCGCGAATAGCCCAATGTCACAATCATACTGCTAAAAATTTGGAAGCGCAAATTCTCTTGTATGTTGTCTTATTGGAAATTATATCAATGATCGGGATATTCTCCAAAATTTCAAAAGATTTACTACTGTAAAAATTCCAAATGGTTTTCTTCCGGATCTGTTTTGATAATTATTTGCACGGACGTCTTCTGAGGCTATCCAGTCACTATTTACATCTTGGCAATGTACTGTATTTCAAGATACATTTACATCAAATTCCGTTGCAGATCTAAATGCAATAATATTTTTCTTAATCATGGGCTCACCAAAACTAAATGGCCGAAGTCGTTTCCATCTTTGGGGCTTAGAGTCCTAATTCCATTAAATGCGCGTCACTTAGTGAAGCTGATTCCCGCTAAATATGCCGAGGCTCAAAGTCCATACGTTAGAATTGTCTGGAAGTTAGATGAGAGGGGTGCCAGCTGATCATCGTTTTCGTCACCTGAGAGAGACTGAAAGTCACGTGGTTCGTCGTCAATAGTCTTCGTGTTAGCTCTATGTGCGATGTTTATAAATAATCAATAAATTAATCAACCAATGCTAAACTTTCTTGACGATTCAATTCGCAAAAACCAAATACAAATCATATTAATCACTGTTTTTTACTCAAACATCACTCTACCCTGGAGTGTTTAACTTTCTCTGTTTAATGGACCCCTTCTCAAATGGACCCCTTCTTTGTACACATTCATTCATATTCCTAAAAGTATAAAGTCGAAATAGCGAGTGAAATCAGTGTATATGAAACAATTAGCATAATATCTTAAGAAAAATTTGTTCCGTGTAAAATTTTACAAAGAACAAATTTAGCTTTCAAAAGTGCAAACTGTTTTTTAAAAATAATTATTAAATTGCTCAATTAAATATTAGAATTGTAGTAAATGACAAAATAATTATTAAATTTTTCAATTAAATATTAGAAATTAAAGTGAATGATAAAATATTGAAGTGGATAGTAATATTCTTCACAGATATTGAAATTAAAGCAAACGATAAGTTGTTAAAGGGAAATCTGAAAACAAGTCTCGTGCATTTCACACTTTATTTCGTGGCCGCGGTAGCCTAGTGGTCATGGTTTCGGATTCGTGACCGGCGGATTTCGTTCAGACGCGGGTCCGACCGTTGGCCGCTAAAGACCCGCCGTGTAGCCTGGGCTGATGCACGTTAAATCTGTCTGGACCAAAAGTCCTCCCAATGGCGTGGTGTGGAAGTTAGGAGAGGGGGGGTGCCAGCTCAGGTGTCGTCCTCGTCATTTGACTGAGGTTCAGAATTACGAGGTCCGTCGCCAATAGCCCTCGTGTTGCTTCTAGTGCGACATTAATATAAACTAAACAAAACTAAACAATCACATTTTATTTCAAAAAGTGACCAATTTATGCATTACCTAAGGTGAGTGAATGTGAAGTTTACTGGCGCAAGAGCCAAATGTGGTAATGCTGTGCCAAACAAGATGTAACTGTGGTCTAAACGAATGAGAAAAACTGAAAAAAGAGAAAAAAATTGGCTGACAAAAAAGAGGGTTGAAAATAGAGAAGGAGCGCTAGGGTAACCCGGGGGCACGTCACTCGCGTTTACCAAACACAGTAAACCCCATGGGAAGGAAAAAGATCAGTAGGGTGCCTCGAGTTTATGATGCCCGTACCTACCTAAAGAATGCTAGTCCCTGAGGTCCCCTGATATCTATCTGGGCAGGGTGCCTGGCTATACCCTCAGACGCTAGGTACCCATTTTAGACGCCTCTTACGACATGCATGAGCTACAATGGGACTATTCTGTCACACCCGGTCACCAACAGGTATGCATTATTTAAAACTACTGCCCCTTTGGAGGTTAAAACAAAAATATATGCGTCTTCTTCTTTCCAATCATATTTTTATAAGAATATGCACATTATTCTGATGATGCGTAAATATGTTTTTCATAAGTCAATAAGATCAACTTTTTTTCTTAGACATATTAGAGGGATGATTATTGTTATTTATCCTGAAGAAGATCGTTAAGCGTTAATGTGGATCCATTGTTTGACAGATACAAGTCATTCTAATTTAAATTTTTGCATGGATCCGTTTCGAAGAAAAGAAAGAGAAAGATTTGGTAAAATTTTCCTGAAAGCAAAGATAAAAATTAATTTTGTCACAACTGAACTTTAACAAAAAGACTTCACAAAAATTTTCAAACCATTCCTGACTGTTTTTTAAAGCTCAGGTACTCACATTCTATTGGTTCTTCATTTACGGCTGCATTTTTTTCCTTCAATGTAAATTAATTTTATTCTATTCCATTAAATAAGTTAATTTTTTATATATATAAAAACTGTCTAAATTGAAACAATTGGTATACGAAATTGTATAAATTAAAACAATTGGTAATTCAATACCTTCATTCGAGAATTATATATATTTTTAAAAAATTAAAATCATTACTGCATTTATTTAGCAATCGTTTTTATAGTTACCTAAGGGGTTATTGTTGTTGTGACACCAACCAACGACAAAAAGGTCATTTTTTTTTTTTTTAAAAAAAGTACTTTCTGAATATCTTTTCTGGTTAAAGTAAATAAATAAGTGAATGAATGGATTGTATGAGTGAATAAATAAATACAATTTCCAATACAAATTTTTTTTAGTCTAAATCTGTTCTTCGAAAAATTTTGCACGGAACAATTTTTTTAAAATTATTTTTACATGTTTGTTGTTGCCAATTCTCTCACTTTCTATGCCAAGCTTTAGATGATTTAATTGAATTAAACAAATAACTTTTAATTCTGTCCGATAGCTATTCTGTACTATCTGCATTTAAAAATTCTGATATTAAATCTCCAAAGGTCATTCATAGGTTAGCCAGTAAGATATTCATAAAGCCGCATTTTCATAGACAGTTCTGCTTTGGGACACTCGAAATTTTTTTGTAATGAACAGGTGGATTATCTCGCAAAATCGGTAACGGAATCCGGTCGACTGGATTACCCCAGAAGACATCAAAAGAGCAATATTTTCAGAAGTTGAAGAACCAAATGAAATCTTTTATTCAAACAAATATTTCAAAATTTTAGAAAACATCCCAACTTTATACATAATAACCAACTGGTCTAAAAACAAAAGAGAGGAAATACTAAGAACTCGAATCATCAACAAACTGATCACAACTCCCGGGGCTTTTGCACGAATTCGGTTTAAATGATAATGCAAAGTATAGTGCCTGTAACCGTATCATTGACATGGAAGTATTCTTTTGACTTGCAATAAATACGCGTCCCACAGAAATCATCTTTAGAATATACGCAAGATAGGTCCACAATTCAACATTACTTTAAAAGAACTTTTGAAAAAATCAGCCGGCTAATAAACAACTATTCAGAACATCCTAAAGAAGATGAAATATTTTGATATCTATTGATTTGTAAAGGAATATTTTAAAGGGGATATGTTTCTGAACAATATACGTTACAACAATATATGTTGATGAACAATATTTTTTGCTCTATATCCATAAAACCAATCAATCAACCTTCATTGATACTTACAGCTTTCACAATTTTCGAAACAATTTTAATTAAGACAATTTCTAGTAAATTCGTTGCAAATAATACAATTCATGCTTCCTTTGGTCAATATATGTTTACAAATGAGAAAAATAGGAATTATTACTAGTGAAAATTTTAGATCATTGGTTAAGTTAAATTAATATTATGTATCACTTATCAAATTATATCATTAACTTACTTTCTTTATAACAATAATTGAATAATTTTGAAAAAAAAATATTATAATGGCAGAAATTATTAATACTGTTTTTTAAAGATTTAAAATAAATAATTATAAAAAAAATTAAGCTGCCCAAAATCTGATGGAGTGAGTGAGAAAGAGTGTGGCGGTGAAAAAGCACAAGACCCCCTAACCACCGACCGACGTTTCAAAATCAAAAGGTTTCATTTCCTTTTCTTTTTTATTTTATTCCAAATATTATTTTAGAACTAGTACTGGTCAAGATTGATTTACCGTATGTTTCCGTAGTTGTGGGTTCGAGATCTGATGCTACGGAAGATCCGTTCTTGTGCATCGTAAATCTTTCGAGCCTCCAAGTCCCCCCTTTGGCGTGGTAGGGAAGTTTGGAGAGGAAGGTGCCAGCTCAGGTGTCATTCTCGTTTCTTGCGGGATGCTCAAAATTACTAGGTCTGTCTTCAGTAACCCTCATATTGCTTCTATAAGTGATACGTTAATAAACAATACAACAATTTTATTTTCTTTCATCTGGCAGCACTGCCATTTATAAGCACGTGCTGAATCACGAACTCACGTGTACCTTTAACAAATTCTTCAAAAAGAGTAGGATTTCTTTTTGGAATGCATTGTGGACAATTTGTTAAGAGATACTGATGACAAAGTGAATATCGACTTGCTCAGGACAGGACAACAACAGCTTCTCGACAACGAAAGTGAGGATGTACTTGATACTTGAGGTGCTATTTACCTTAGATGAAGTATGTGAGGATTTTGCAGAATTTTTTAAAAGCTTTGGCGAGCGATATGTTTTTTATATATATATATATTTCAATCAAACTTTTATTGTATCTGACCGATAAGATGGCTCCTGATTTTGGGGCATCTTGTTATGATTCAACAAGATGCTATTGATTGATGTCTTATCTACGGAAAATCCGAAACCTCCTTAGCCCCATAACTAAATTTTCATGATAGAGCAATGAATTTGTAGCAAAACATGTAAGAAAACGAAACAAAAATCATATATAGTAAGCTTATTCTACTAAGGGGAATACCATATCGTGTTTTGTTAGTATATGAAGCAATATTTTTTGTTACTTAATTTATGAAAGAATTTTTGCGTGATTGATCAATTGTTTTATTAATGTTGCATTTAGAAGTAACGCAAGGGCTATTGGTAATGTACCTCATCATTTTGAAACTCAGTCAAGTGACGAGGAGGACATCTTACCACTGCTCTCTATTGTCCGAACTTCCACAACATTCCAGTATGAGGATATTGACCCTCGTCAGTTTTGAAATTCTTCTACCCCATTACACATTCCTCAGGGGCTTGCCTTCTTCAGGTAAGAACGGGAATTATAGTGCCGAGATATCCTAGTGATCTTTTTCTTTTCTATGGGGTTTACTGTCTTTGGTAAGCACGGGAGACGCTCTCCCGGGAACCCTATAGATTCTTCTCTAGTTTTGACTCTCTTTCTTGTCAGTCAATTTTTACCTTCTTTCTTTTCTGGCAAGACGATAGTTTAAGCAAATGTTTGGTGCAGCCTTGCCAGATTTGACTCTTGTACCGACCCGTGTGGTGACCGGGAATGACAGAATAGTCTCACTGTAGCTCATGCATGTCGTAAGAGGCGACTAAAATGGGAACCCAGCGTTTGGGGGTATAGTCGGGCACCCTGCCCCTGGGGATTATATCAGGGGACCTCAGGGACTTGCCTTCTTCAGGTAAGTACGGGCATCATGACGCCGAGGCACCTTAGTGATCTTTTTCTTTCCCATGGGGTTTACTGTCTTTGGTAAACACGGGTAACGCACTCCCGGGGTACCCTAGCGATCCTTCTCTATTTTAGACTCTCCTTCTTGTCAACCACTTTTTCTTTTCTTTCAACTTCACGTCTAGACCAGAGTTTAATCTTGTTTGGCGCAGCATAGCCATATCTGGCTCTTGCGCCAATAAACTTTACATTCACTCACTCACTTGGCTCTTGTACCATTAGCCGTAATTATCATACAGCCAGCTACACAATATGTCTTTAGTGACATCAGAGCACGACGGAAACAAAGTTGGCCGTGAGTTCCCGACCATGAACCCTCGGCTCATGCGGCCGACCCTGACACACGGCAACACGTTTTGATGAAAAAGACAAAACGTTTGATCAGGAGCCTCATCCCATAGAACGCACAAAGGGTTTGCTTCTTCAAAGAGTCTTTCATTTGAGGATTAAACAATACCGGATATCATTTTCATTCAAGATGGAGCATCATTGTTTTGTAAAGGAAGTTGCATTCGGCTGATTCGGAATCGATGAGAATCGAGCTGCCGCTTTTAAACTGTTCATTTGGCATAAACAATGTTATGCAATTTCCCAATAAGGAAGAACGACTTCCTTATCGACAGTAGAATTTGTAGCTCCTCATGAATCAATCAATCAATTAAAACGACTTCCTGATTGATTAATTGGTTTTATAGGATATAGAGCATCAAAGGCCTGAAAGGGTTTGTTTGTTGTTAATATCTAAAGGATTTGGTACTAAATTAGGATAACAGCCTTTGTCGCCCTGCATCCCTTAAAACTAATCAATCATTGGCACTAAATTTCAACAATGTATATATAGATATGAGCTTACACTTTACTTATATACTTAAATTTTATATTACAGGAAAAAAAAATTCATAATATTACAATATACACACCAAAATATAGCACAATTATAACTTACGTACTAGAGGTAGCCGAAAAAACTCAAATAGAAGATAAAATATTCAGCTAATTTTGAGCTCCCGCGATAGCCGAGCTCGCGACTGGCGTCGTTTCAATCGAGTCGTGATGCCATTAAAGAAGGGATGATTCATATTTTACCTGCCGAGGTTTAATACTTCATGTAGAGATGGGTTGTAGATTAGAACAGAAGGGGGCCGTCTCAGGTGTCGGTCTCGTCACTTGATCGAGTTTCAAAATTACGAGATGTATTGCCAGTAGTTCCCGAGTTGCATCAAATACAACGTTGATAAAAAAAAAAAAAAAGCAAACTAAATGTATCGGGCATCAGTTCTGAGAACTTTTAGAGGTTACCAATGAGGTTTTCTCTCTTAATTTGCTGTGTTTATTTATTGTGGTCGTTAGTCGAAGAGGTCGTAAGTAGAGGAGAAGATGTATTTTCGCTCTGTCTTTTAATATTTTTCATTCAACAAAACTTTTGAAAAGTAACGTTTATAAAAATTATCGAATAAAATAAATTTATTTTTCAATTAATTGATATATTTATTGTGTATTTCTCTTCAAACGGAAATGATTTTAACAATGACTTGTTAAAATAAGTTGGCAACATGACTTGTTAATATATGGCTTGACTTAAATATATGGCTTGTTAGTATATGGCTTGACTTTTATGACTTGGTAATAAAATAATTTACTAAGTTGGACACACTTAGGGTGTGTGTGTCCAACTTAGGTAAAAAAAAAAAGGGGGTGATTGTTCTTTTACTTACGTCACACTTAGAATGAACACGAGGTATACTAGTGAAAGATTTAGTAATAAGTAGTGATGAGGTCGTCCAAAAATTATGAGCCTTTCGAATATTAGTGAACAGGTCCATCAAGTCAAAACATCAATTAGTCGAACCTTTCTGAAAATTTTTAACACTTCCCCCAAAAAGATTTTCATCTCCTTTAGATTATAATAGAAAAACATATTTTTTTACGTAGAAAAGAACATTGGAGAACAAAATATAAGGAAAGAAACACCATTTAGATGAAAGGGGTATAGAGATAAACCCGTTTTATGCCTAAATTGTTTCGAAAGTTTCCAAAAGAAATTTCTCACTGACAACATTTAATTAGTTTATTTTTAAAATAGCTTTGCATCTGGATGTAACATTTGTTTTGTATCTCAGGTTAGGATTTTTTTTTTGTAACAGAATCCTTAGTTGTCATGACGCAAAAGACTGAATTTACACATATGTGACTTAACTGCACCATAAATACAAATTGCGGTTATACCCGTTGATAACAACAATTACAAAAATGTATTTAGTTGTCACACCCACTAGGATGTTGCTCTATAAATATTTCGAACGAAAAGTCACTTTAACCCAGAAGATAAAAATACGACATCGCTAGATCCCCCCACATTTTAAAACTGTCAGCGAATGTGTTAAAAATGTCAATCGGAAAAAATATTTTTGGCCGGAAAATGTGTAATATCCTTTTTCGTATTCATATTCAAAAAACTGTGATGACAAAAAAATGTAATACTTTACTTACTTTTAAAACTTTTTTGGAACTTATTTACTATAATTTTTCAATAAAACCTTTTCACTTCGATGATACTCAAGTTTTCATATTATAAATCTTTTTTAACATTACCAATTTCGCAAATATTTTTTGTTTTTTTTAAAAATACTTTTTTTTTTGAAAAAAAAAATGAGTTCAAATAAAAGACAGTTGCCAAAGCCGAAGTATGGTGCAACAGGCCAGACGTGTTTATCTTGATGAAAACAGAAATTCTGAGACAGCTGAAAATGACAAAGCTTCTTTAACATTTACGTCATAAAAATGCGTGTTCTGGAAAGCTCCCTCCTTAAATGCTCAAACTATATCCTTAGTTAATCCTGTTTCGTGTTCTATCCTTCAAATACAAACGTTCCTTTCTTTGAGAATGTTTTATTTTAAGCGCGACTTCTGTTTTGAAATCGGATTTATTATCGTTTGCTTAGAAAAATATTTTATTATCGTTAGCTTATTAGAAAAAAATAATTTTTTTTTTGGTATTGTACCATGAACAAAAGATTTACAAAAAAATTGTTTCATATTTTTTTATGTTTTTATTTTATACATGTAAGTAAGAGACACTCGGGACACTTGTTAACCGGTTCTTTTTTTAGATAAGTGATTCTAACAATTGTGTGATTAATGTAGAGAAATATAGTTAGCCTCAACATAAATTTTGATTTGCTGACCACAAAATAAGTGATTCTTCTCAATTTTCAAGACTTAGAAACAAAAAAAAAAAAAAAAAACACTCAAGTGTCATCTTCGTTACTTGACCGAAATTCAAAATTGCGAAGACTGTTAACAACACCCCTGCGTTGCTTATTGTACGACGTGAAGTTAATGAAACCAATCAATCAAGGGGCACGTAAGCAAAAAAAATCAATGAATCAGATTATAACGTAATCAATCAATCAAAGTGCGACGGTAATAAACAATCAATCTATTAAAACGTGTCTAATTTACAAAAAGTAAAGAATAGTGCAAGTTCCCGGTATGTCGGAAGAGCTTTTTTTTCCTGCTGAAAATGTTTGCGATATGTTTGGCATTATTATTATTATTATTATTGACTTATAATAACAATTTGAGTTAATATTGTAGTGATATTAAATTTTTTTTTATTCGAAAACCTCGTAAAAAAAGGGAAAAACATTTTTGAAGCGAATAGGTTAATTTTTTGCAATCAAATGCAAGATTAGAGCATAATTTTTTTTAAATTCATATAATAGCTTTCATTCACAAAGTAATTTTATGCTAACAATTTTTTTCTTTTTATTGTTGTTACAAGAAACGCTATTTTTTGAATAAATATTCTATTTGGCTCGTTGAACATTTTCCAGCTGTACGACATTAAGCCCAAAAAAGAGCCAAATATGCCTATTAATTTTGAACCACGGTCAAATGACGAGGTGAACATCTGAACTGGCACCCCACTCTCCACATCCACGCCAGCTCGAAGACTTAAAACAACGACGCATTTAGCATACGTCAAACTGGGTTCGAACGTGCATTTTGACTAAAGCATCGCCGGTTGAGAATTCGATTCCACGATCACTCAGCACTGTGGCCACAAAAACATTCTATTTAAGAAATCCTTTCCAACAGCCAGTTTTTATTAATAAATCTGTTGAAATAAAACTCATTAATGAATTTTAATCAGCTTCACCAGTGAGAAAGCGAGTGGAAGTTGAGGTTTATGACGCAAAACCCAAATCTGGCTATGCAAAATCAACCGTATGTTTCACCTTTCTGGACGTTAAAAGAAATGGAGACAAGAAGGAGATCGAAAGTAGAGAAGGATTGCTAGGGTGTCCCGGGGTGCGTCACTCGTGTTCACCATAGACAGTGAATCCCATGGGAAAGAAAAAGATGACTAAAGTATCTCGGGGACAATCCCTAATTCTCTGAGGGGTTACTTAGTCACATAAGGGGCCGTGGTAGCCTGGTGGTCAAGGTCGTGGACTCGCGGCCGGTGGTTTTCGTTCAGTCGCGGGTTCGATCCTTGGCCGCTAAAGACCCGCCGTGTAGCCGGGGCTGATGCACGTTAAATCTGTTCGGGGCCCAAAGTCCTCCCGTTGGCGTGGTGTGGATGTTAGGAGAGGGGGGGGGTGCCAGCTCAGGTGTCGTCCTCGTCACTTGACCATGGTTCAAAATTACGAGGTCCGTCGCCAATAGCCCTCGTGTTGCTTCTAGTGCGATGTTAATAAAAACTAAACTAAACTAATTAGTCACGAAAGATTACTTTGTTTACCATACGAGCGACAACAAGCATGCAGAGATGGTTTCGGTAAAGCAACGCGAATGAAATAAAGAAACTCCACATCCCCTCGTGCCGCATAAGGGAGTATGATTCATGCAAAATATATCGCGACATCACTGTGCTTACATTAGAATAGTGTGGATGTGAAGGTGCCAATTGAAGTGTCAACCTTGTCAAAGGGTCATAAGGGCTTCTTTCAAATGGACGAAGGATCTGTATTAAGTAAGTATTGCAACTTATATACTAGAAACATTCATGCGTAGATATCTGGGGAGAATTTACTCTGCGTAATAACTGATCTTTATTAACATAATATTGTTAATTATTGCTATTCATGTTGATCTGTTTCGTTGCAGGAAGCCACAGACTGAAGTAACCCGCTGTGTCGTTAAGTTTTAATTGTTTTTTTAGTCTGGGGTATTCTAAAGTTTTAATTATTACCCTGGTGTATTCTTAAGTGTTAATTATTGTCCTAGTTTATCGCAAAGTTATAAATATTGCTAAAATTAATCGAGCTAGGAAACTTAATTTTTACGCATTATTTTTATGATTTCACTGCATGATCACCCTCCACTTTTTATGCATTTCTCCCAGTATTTCTTGATTTTTCGAGTACCATCATTGTACAACTTAGCAGATTGAACTCTACCTTCTTTATACTGGAGAATTACTTCAATCTCAGATTTCCTGAAGCCAGCAGGATTAACTATAATTTGAAACATTATGTACATAAAGAACAATTAATAGGCAGAATGAATTACATCCACATATCTCGATAATTTATTAGTAATAATTAAAAATTTGTACAATGGTTGGCGGTTTTTGCTGCTGTAGGGAAACCCAATAAAGGCCATCCCAAGTTTTTTTTTTTTTAAAAAAAAAAACAAAAACTTTTAATTTTTCTATTTATCTACTTGAGCTTTTGAGTCTTCATGCTTTCTTAACACATCATCAATATTTTATAGTTTCTGTAAATATCATTTGAACATGAACTTAATTTTGAATAACATAACCCAAAAAAGTGTTACAAAAAAAGAACACGTCATCTTTTGAAGCAGAATATACCAGCCAACCTCTCGAGACGTTCTCCAATTTTAAAAGTCCTATCAAACAATGTTTTGCACTAAATCTTCGATTTAGATTTCGATTGTGAAATGGAAAATCTTAACTAAATAAAGATTTTTGTGGGTTGTATTTTTGTTATTATTTATTCTGTGGTCTAGTTCAGGCGGCATTATCACTCCTAAATTTTGCGGGGGCCGCGGTAGCCTAGGGGTCAAGGTCGTGGACTAGCGGCCGGCGGTTTTCATTCAGTCGCGGGTTCGATCCTTGGCCGCCAAAGACCCGCCGTGTAGCCGGGGCTGATGCACGTTAAATCTGTTCGGGGCCCAAAGTCCTCCCGTTGGCGTGGTGTGGATGTTAGGAGAGGGGGGTGCCAGCTCAGGTGTCGTCCTCGTCACTTGATCGTGGTTCAAAATTACGAGGTCCGTCGCCAATAGCCCTTGTGTTGCTGCTAGTGCGACGTTAATATAAACTAAAAAAAAAAAAAAAAACTAAACCTAAATTTTGCCGCTGTAAACAGCCGCTTGCCTTGCCTTGCCTATTGCTCTAATATCCTCTCGTAAATATATGAATCAAAAGAAGCAGAGAAAGTAACTATTTTTATGTTTGCGATAAGATATGCAATATTTTTTACCTAAAACAAAAGTTCGAATTTCATCTTGAAAAACATCATAACGGAATCTAAACACATTCATAAAATTATACTGCCTTCTGTAAGTTCGGCTTCCTTAATTTTTCCATGATCTCTGCCCTAAAAATGGAAACGACTGGTTCAGTTGAACGCTGATTCAATTATTTGACTGTAACTGTATTTCAGAATCTAATGGAATCGACAGAATCTTCCGCATTCGCTTCCTCGTGGAACGGAAGATTCTGTTTGGTTCGTTTATTACTTTTAATATATATGACGCCCTGTTGAAAAGAAATAATCCTTTGTATGCGACTGGAGTTGCCGTTGTTTGGAAGAGATGCAGAAAATAAATGTTGTTGCGTTAAAGATCAGGGTTGCCCATATGACACTAATTGAATTCTCCAACATTGAGGAAGTAAGAAAGTAGGTGAATGAAAATATGCAAGTTCTAGCAGTACCGAGCGCTTAATTTACAAGATTTGGAAATCGCAATAAAGTCGAAAAAAATAAAAGGAGGAAAGCGTGGGAAAACTTTTAGTTTTAACGGAAGAGATCGAAAGATGATTAAAATTTATACGCGTCAGTCAAGCTTGTCAGTGAAATTGAGTTTACATTGAAACGTATTTCAGTCGTGAGGAACTGTTCTAATAGATCGAAAAAAATATCTTCTATCTTTTGAGAGAGAAGAGAAGATTTTACTACATGTTTAAGAGGTGGATATATCAGGACGTAGCCGACAATAGTGAGCCAAAGAAAACCATAACTAGTTCCGAATTATGAGGGAAAGAACTACTCGCTGTCGCTAAGAAAGAGACAGAAGAGTTCAAAGAGAAAAAGAAAAAAAGAGAAAGAAATGAAAATTTCTGTTACAAAAAAACAATGTCTAATAATGGAAAGAAGCCGATATAACTGGAGTCAAATGTTGTACAGGAGTTTCAAAATAAAGAAAGAAAAAGAAAGATGGAAGAAAAAATACAAATAAAGAAAAGGACAAAAAAGAAAGGCTGATTCAGCAGAGAAAAACTGCGTCGAAGAGTTTGGAACGTAACAAAGGCTGAAGAGTGAAAAAGGCTCTTTCTTTGACAACTTGAAAAGGAATAAAGTATTGTTAAGAATTAACTGAACTTCAGAAGGTTAACGAAATCTTCAAATGATCTTTCAGAGGAAGAGATATTTCAATGAATAAGAAGATCAAAATTAAGAAACAAATTAAGTCAAGTAGAGATATATTTCTAATTTAACAAATCAGTAAACTAAGAAATCAAATGGTGTTTCAGCCAGAAGAGAAAGAAGAAATGTATCAAACGCGATATTGAGACGACGGAAAAACTGAGAAAATTGGTAGAAGATGTGCTTGGGATCAAGCAGCTGAGAAGGAAGCGGAGAACAATAGAGAAAAATTCAGAAACAAAACAGGTGATTGCGAAACTAAAGCAGGAGTTGGACAAAACAGCTTTTTTAAAAGAACATATAAATACTGAAATAAATGGGAACGACAAAAGAAACAAAATGGAAGAAGCTAAGTGACAGAAAAGAGAATAGCCACCGATTTTCAAAGACCGGAAAAAGAGAAGTCATCATGAGGCGAGATTTAGAGACCACGGTCAATTCATCTCATTGTAAAGTTTGAAGAAAAGAACTTTCAGCAAAAACCCGTCACAGGAAACTGGAGATATACACCCAATTCTCTTTTTTTTACACGATTTTTGAAATAAACACGATTCACGAATTTTTCTTTTTTTTACACAAATTTTTGTTCAACACGAATCCTGAAATTTTTTTTTTTAATTTATTCATTTTGACAATGTTATCAAGAAGACAATCGGTTAATGTTCGCATGTGTGTAGTGACTTGAGTCTACATGCGGCTTGTTTACTTTGTATTCTCGGTTACGAGGAATACTCGAATTTTTATAATCATTTTTTTCTTTATTTCGTTGCACTTCAACTTGAACTGGCATTTTGGAACTGTCTGGTGTGCATAGAAGCGCTCGAGAGTTACTGGGTAAAGAGATTGACTATAACCAACAGTGACAATGAATGATGCTGCTAGAGTCTTTTGGATGAGGACGATTTGGTTGAATTTTGACGGTTTATGATAGTAAAAGTCGATAATGAAGTCGAAGATGAAGTTCAGCTATTAACAGCTGATTTAATTCGAAAGAGACTTGAAATTTGCTTCCTGATATGGAGCAGTATAGTACTTGAATGCAGTGACATATCCGGGTGTGTATTAAAATTTCAACGTAATCTTAAGTTTTCTAGCAGAATATCAAAGATTATATAAAGCAACGAAACCAAAAAAACAGCGCCAATAACACACTTTGTAACAGTAAAAAAAAAACAACAGAGGACTTTAATAACGGACGAAATTCTTCATTTGAACAAAATAAAACAATTGTTACTTATCTATCAAACATTCCTACTGATGATAGCATGTTTGATCAAGATTTGCCAATAAACGTACACTTGTTATCAAATAGCGATGAATAGTTGTTAGTTAGCAGTTTATTCTAATTTCAAATTTTTTATATGTTGTATGTACCAAGAGCTGTCTTTTTCTTTTAAATAATATTATTTTTTTTTGTAATAAAATGAGTTGTTTTTTGTTTCTTAAAATATACAATATACTTCGTTGTATAATTATTTTTGCATAGTTTTTGGGAAAATATTTAGGATTTTCTGATCTTACACGATTTTCTTCGCGTGGAACACCTTCCCAAAACTTACCATGTCTTGTTATTTTTTTACACGATTTTTTTGCACAGTTCCGAGGAACGTATCTGCGCAAAAAAAAAAAAAAAAGAGTTAAGGGTGTACATATAACTTTCAAAAGAAAGAGGTATTTCTACCACGACAGAATGTAGCGAAGAGATATACATCTCTTTGACCCAGCAGAAGTAATTACGTTGCACCCACGCAGACCAAACAAACTATCAGTGGACATTCAATTCAGCAGGTGCGTGGGATTGCAGACAAAGATCAACAATCATACCCATTAAGAGAGCGCCGACGCGGTCATAGTGACAAAAGGCAAAGGCGATATCCATTCAGCCGATTCCGTTGGGAACCGCTGAACTATAGTTACGAAAAAAAGGGTGGGGGTGATGGTGTGAAGGACTACGGACGACATTTGATCGGTTAGGAAAGGATCACTTCAGGAGATCTATTACTCGAATTGAGACTTTCTAAATGTTTTATCATTATTTTTTCTCAAAGACTGAAAAAAAAACAACGACATGAACCTTGAAACTCTTGTTTTATAGACTTTTGAACATTAGATTACTAACGTATGGATCGAAATTATTGAAGAACATTTTTTTTTATTATGATAACTGGTTTAGAATTTTAAGGATTTTACTGATTGCACTTTGATGAAACGTTTAAATATGTTTAGGGACTGAACATTTAAAAATTTCCAATTTAAATTATTTGGAGAATTATTGAAAGATTAATATTAGAATTGGTTGGTTTTATTAACGTCATAGAAGCAACGGTTGTGGCGTGGACCTGGTTTGGAACCTGGTCAGAAGTAACGAGGACGACACCTGAGCTGCTTTATAACTCACATCGCCAGCAGGGGACTTTGTATCGCGGCAATTTAACGTCGGCTGACTACGGCGGGTCTCAGTTAGACTTACGACTGGGAACGAAATCCGCAGCTGAATTCGAAACCATGACACTGAGCTGCGGCAAGATTATGTTAAAGGGGCATTTTAATGATTGATTATCGGAATGGGATATAATCACAAATATATCAGCATGCTTCCATATCATTCTCTTAGAATTACTTGTGTTGTGTTATGACAACAAATGTTTTATGCTAACATAATATATATTTTTTGGCTTCCTCCCACAATCTTTATCTGGGGGAAGGGATGCAATACACGTGACATCTGGTGAGAGAAAATTGTGGTAACCTTCTTGCCTGGGAAAGATTTGCCTGTGTGATGCGGAAGGAACTGGCTATATCGTGACAGGTGAGGACGAAACGAGCTTCAACGTCATTGCTTGTGTTGAAGACCTGGAGTGTTCTAACGTAAACTACGAACACTATTAATTCTCCACTGGTTTGTAAGAAAGGTAGAAATCGATAGAAAGATGTATAGCCAAAGCCTCACCGTGTAGAGGGTCTAATGCTCATTAAATATGTTGTGAGGTTCTAAGTCCTACCACTGGAGGTTGGAGGAGAGGTTCCAGCTCCAGGAATCAGTCACTTGATCAAGGTTCAAAATTACGGTATGTAGCCTGCGTGTTGCTTCTAGTGCGACAATAAAGCACTCTCTTTTTTTTAAAGTATATATTTCAACAACTAACTACGAAAGCATTTCAACTACACAAATGTTTAGAACGTCTCTTTCTTATCGGTTATTGCTTTATCTCCATAAGTTCACTATAAATGATATTGTATCTCTCAATTTCGATTATATTCCAGATATTTTGAGTATTGGAGCATGCATGTTTCTCACAGGGAACAGAGATTTGATCGTTTAATCGATTACAGTGACTTTTACACACATTAGACTGGAACTTGAATTTGTATAAAAGGTCGAGGGGGGTGTAGTCGGTAAAGATGAGATACTTTTTTTAACAAACTATAATTTAACATGGCGACGCAGCAGCTATGCGTGCGGCAGATCAGTACTAACACTGATGCTAAATATATTAAAACGTTGCAGCAGCTATAGCGTGCGGCGAATCAGTATGCCTGATACTAAATAATCTGTGGCGTCTCCCTTAAACCAGTTCTTCCTTACAAACACAAGGATGTTTGTAACGTATCAACAGATAAATTCTGGGTTGATGGCAGGGAATAGCACCACCTTGCACATATAAACCAAAAGACACCACAAAAGTACTAATAAAATAAAGACATTGAGTACACAAAAATACTAGATACATCGCGACATAAACCAGGTCCATACAAGGGGTATAATCATGTGACACCACTACGACCCTGTGGCTTCCTCTTGTGCATAACTAGATTCAATTATTAAACACTAAGACACAATAATCAAAGAGACACGGTATCATTTTAAGAATTTTATTAACTTATATTAATTTATTTATTAACTATGACAACAACTCACTACTCTGGGGAATATCTCGTATCCAAGTTCAAACCCACCAATAGTAATCCAACAGACTCTTACCATTAATCCTCGGCAACTCAGACTCTGAATCAACTGGTGAAAACAATAGTCAATAAACCTCTTACTTTATCATCTTTAATCTAACCCTCTCTATTTCAACCTCTCTTTCCACTTCTCCTTCCGCTTATCTATAACTATAACTTCAGCTTCACTTCTCCTTCAGCCTCTGTCATGACTTTCAGTCAGGTTTATATTTCAACTCTTCTTCACTTCATTTCTACCTTTTTTATAGTACGTTTCATTTTTTTGGTTGAGCAAAGGTTGCTTGTAAAACAAATCATTCAATTAAAGTCCCCAAGGTTAGTGAAGAGAAACTACTTGAATAGCCATGTCCGCAAAATCATACTGCTGCTAAAATTTGACACCATCCTCTTGTATGTTATCTTATTGGAAATTATATCAATGATCAGGATATTCTTAAAATTTCCAAAGATTTACTACTATGACAAAAAAATTCCAAATGGTTTTCTTCGGATCATTATTTGCAGGTCTTCTGAGCTATCCAGTCACTATTTACATCTTGGCAATGTACTGTATTTCAAGATACGTTTACATCAAATTCGTTGCAGAATCTAAATGCAATATGTTTTCTTAATCATGGGCTCTACCCAAAACTAAATGGCCGAAGTGACATCTTTTGGGGCTTAGGTCTACATTCCATTAAATAGCGCGTCACTTGGTGAAGTGATTTACTAAATATGCCGAGGCTCAAGTCATACGTTAGAATTGTCTGGAAGTTGGTAGAGAGGGTGCCAGCTGATCATCGTTTTCGTCACCTGAGAGACTGAAAGTCCGTGGTTCGTCGTCAATAGTCTTCGTGTGTTAGCTCTATGGCGATGTTTATAGCTGTCAATAAATTAATCAGCAATGCTAAACTTTTCTTGACGATTCAATTCAAAACCAAGTAATCATAGTAATCACTGTTTTTTGCCAAAACATCACTCTACCTGGGTGTTGCTTTCTGTTAATGAGCCCCTTCTCAAATGGACCCCTTCTTTGTACACATTCGTTCATATTCCTAAAAGAGTACCAAAGTCGAAATAGCCAGAGTGAAATCAATTATTATATGGAAACAAAGTGTATAATATCTTGAAGAATTTTGTTCATTGTAAATTTTACAAAAGAACAAATTTAGCTTTTCAAAGGTGAAACTGTTTTTTTAAAAGAAATAATTATTAAATTGCTCAGATATTAGGAATTGTAGTAAATGACAAAATAATTAATAAAATTTTCAAGTTATGCAACAGAAATTAAAGTGAATGATAAAATATTGATGGATAGTAATATTCTTTGGAGAATGTTGAAATTAAAACCAAACGATAAGTTGTTAAATGAAATCTGAAAACAAGTCTCGTGCATTTCACGCTTTATTTCGTCGTGAGCGGCCTAGTGGTGTGACTTCCAGTTCGTGGTCAATGGATTTCGTTCTGTCTTGGTCGATCCTTCTTGGCCTTAAGACCACCGTGTAGCCTGGGCTGATGCACGTTAAATCTGTCTGGACCAAAAAATCCTCCCAATGGCGTGGTGTGGAAGTAGGAGGGGGGTGCTCAGGTGTCGTCCTCGTCATTTGACTGAGGTTCAATTACGAGGTCCATGCCCAATAGCCCTCTGGTAGTTTGCTTCAGTGCGACATTAACATAAACTAAACAAAACTAAACAATGCATTTGACAAAGTGACCAATTTATGCATTACCTAAGGTGAGTGAATGTGAAGTTTACTGGCGCAAGAGCCAAATGTGTGCTGACAAAAGATATAGAATACAACAGATAGGAAAAATGAAAAAGAGACAAAAAATTGTGGCTGACAAAAGAGGGTTGAAAATAGAGAAGGAGCGCTAGAGACTTGAGGGGCACGTCACTCGCGTTTGCAAACTGAAGTAAACCCCATGGGAAGGAAAAAAAGATCCGATAAGTGCCTCGAGTTTATGATGCGTACCACAGGAATGCTGTCCCTGAGGTCCCCTGATATCTATCTGGGGCGGGGTGCCTGGCTATACCCTCAGACGCTAGAGTACCCATTTTAGACGCCTCTTTGACATGCATGAGCTACAATGGGACTATTCTGTCACACCGGTCTCACCAACAGGTATGCATTATTTAAAACTACACTTTGGAGGTTAAAACAAAATGGCGTCTTCTTCTTTTCCAATCATATTTTTTTATAAGAATAATACATTATTCTGATGATGCGCTAAATATATTTTTTCATAAGTCAATAAGATCAACTTTTCTTAGACATATTAGAGGTTATTGTTGTTTATCCTGAAGAAGATCGTTAAGCGTTAATGTGGATCCAATTGTTTGACAAGATACAAGTCATTCTAATTCTTTTTGCATGGATCCGTTTTCGAAGAAAAGAAGAAAGGTTTGGTAAATTTTCCTGAAGCAAAAGATAAAAATTAATTTTTGTCACAACTGAACTTTTAACAAAACTACAAAAATTTTCAAACCATTCCTGATGCTTTTTTAAAGCTCGAATTTTCCACATTCTATTGGTTCTTCATTTACGGCTGCATTTTTCCTTCAATGTAAATTAATTTTATTCTATTTCATTAAATAGGATTAATTTTTATATATATAAAACTGTCTAAATTGCATCTGATGGTATACGAAATTGTATAAATTAAAACAATTGGTCAATACCTTCATTCGAAAATTATATATATTTTTTAAAAAATTAAAATCATTACTGCATTTATTTAGCAATCATTTTTTATAGTTACCCTAAGGGGTTAATTGTTGTTGCGTGACACCAATAACAAAAGGTCATTTTTTTTTAAAAAAGTACTCTGAATATCTTTTCTGGTTAAAAAGTAAATAAATAAATTGAATGAATGGACAGTATGGGAATTGAATAATCATCTAATTTCAGCCACAAATTTTTTTAGTCAAAATCTGTTCTTCGAAAAATTTTTTGCACGGAACAATTTTGCAAGTGTTACACATGTTTGTTGTTGCCAATTCTCACTTTCTAACTGGCTTTAGATGATTTAATTGATTAAACAAATAACTTTTAATTCTGTCCGATAGCTATTAGCACTATCTTTGCATTTAAAAATTCTGATATTAAATCTCCAAAGGTCATTCATAGGTTAGCCAGTAAGATGTTCATAAAGCCGCATTTTCATAGACAGTTCTGCTTTGGGACACTCGAAATTTTTGTAATGAACGGTGGATTATCTCGCAAAATCGGTAACGGAATCCGGTCGACTGGATTACCCCAAGTAAAGAGCAATATTTTCAAAGTTGAAGAACCAAATGAAATCTTTTATTCAAACAAATATTTCAAAATTTTAGAAAACAGCCAACTTTATACGCGTAACCAACTGGTCTAAAAAAGTAAAGAGAGAGGAAGCCATAAGAACTCGAATCATCAACAAACTGATCCGCAACTCCCGGGGCTTTGCACAGATTCGGTTTAAATGATAAATGCAAGTGCCTGTAACCGTATGTTGACATGGAAGTATTCTTTTGACTTGCAAGTAAATACGCGTCCCACAAGAAATCATCTTTAGAATATACATAAGGTCTAATTCAACATTACTTTAAAAGAACTTTGAAAAGTATATTCGGCTAATAAACAACTATTCAGAACATCCTAAAGAAGATGAAATATTTTGATATCTATTGATTTGTGAGAATATTTTAAAGGGGATATTTCTGAGAACAATATACGTTACAACAACAGCATTGATAAGACAATATTTTTTTGCTCTATATCCATAAAACCAATCAATCAAACATTGATACTTAGCTTTCTGGTACTGAAACAATTTTAATTAAGACAATTTCTATTAAATTCGTTTACCAAATAATACAATTCATGCTTCCTTTTAGTATATGTTTACAAATGAGAAAAATAGGGAATTAATACTAGTGAAAATTTTAAGATCATTGGTTAGAGATTAAATTAATATTATGTATCCTTATCAAATTGCTGTGTTAACACTCTTTATAACAATAATTGAATAATTTTGGAAAAAAAATATTATAATGGCAGAAATTATTAATACTGTTTTTTTTAAAAGATTTAAAATAAATAATTATAAAAAAATTAAGCTGCCAAAATCTGATGGAGTGAGTGAGAAAGAGTGTGGCGGTGAAAAAAGCACAAGAACCTAACCACCGACCGACGTTTCAAAATCAAAGGTTTCATTTCCTTTTCTTTTTATTTTATTCCAAATATTATTTTAGAACTAGTACTGGTCAAAGTTGATTTACCGTATGTTTCCGTAGTTGTGGGTTTCGAGATCTGATGCGGAAGATCGGAACCTTGTGCATCGTAAATCTTTCGAACTCAAGTCCCCTTTGGCGTGGTAGAGAGGAAGTTTGGAGAGGAAGGTGCCCAACTCAGGTGTCTCTCGTTTCTTGCGGGATGCTCAAAAGAATTACTAGGTCTATATTTGTTAACCACATATTGCTTCTATAAGTGATGCGTTAATAAACAATACAACATTTTCTTTCATCTGGCAGCACTGCCATTTATAAGCTTACGATGCTTGAATCACGGAACTACGTGTACCTTTAACAAATTCTTCAAAAGGTAGGATTTCTTTTTTGGAATGCATTAATGAACCAATTTGTTAAGAGATACTGATGACAAAGGTGAATATCGACTTGCTCAGGACAGGACAATGTAGCTTCTCGACAACGAAGAGGATGTACTTGTGCCGGAATTACTATTTACCTTAGTGACAGTATGTAGAAGTTTGCAAAGAATTTTTATTAAAGCTTTGTGGAGCGATATGTCAATGGCTATGTTTTATATATTATTACTATATATATATATATATATTATATTATTTCAATCAAACTTTTATTGATCTGACCGATAAGATCTCCTGATTTTTGGGGCATCTTGCTTATGATAAGATCTGATTGATTGATGTCTTATCTACGGAAAATCAAAACACTCTTAGCCCCATAACTAAATTCTTGATGATAAGAGCTAGAATTTGTAGTAAACATAAAATGAAAACAAACAAAATCATATATAGTAAGCTTATTCTACTAAGGTGGAATACAATCTGTTTTGTATGATCCTATATGGAACAATATTTTATGTTACTTTAATTTATGAAAGAATTTTTGTTGATTGATCCTATTGTTTTTCAATGTGCATTTAAGTAACACGCAAAGATACTGTGGTAGATGACCTCATGTTTTGAAACTCAGATCAAGTGTGTGAGGAGGTACACACTACTTACTCTATTGATCGAAGGCATCCACAACATTCCAGTATGAGGGATATTGACCCTCGTCAGTGTTTGAAGATTCTCCACCCCAGTTACAATTCCTCAGGATTTTGCCTTCTTCGAGTAAGAACGGAGAATTATAGTGCGAGATATCCCTGTGATCTTTTTTCTTTTCTAGGGGTTTACTGTCTTTGGTAAGCTACGGGAGACGCTCTTCAGGAACCCTATAGATTCTTCTCTTAGTTTGACTCTCTTTCTTGTCAGTCAATTTTTGCCTTCTTTCTTTCTGCAAGACGATGGTTAATAAATGTTTGAGTTACCTTGCCAAGATTTGACTCTTGTACCATTGGCCGTGTGGTGACCGGGAATGACATAACTGATCTACACTGTAGCTCATGCATGTACGAGAGGCGGACTAAGAAAGAGACCAAGCGTTTGGGGTATAGTCAGCACCTCCTGAGGGATTATACAAGGGGACCTAGGGACTTTGCCTTCTTCAGGCTAAGATGGCATCATGACGTCCGGGCACCTTAGTGATCTTTTTTCTTTCCATGGGCTACTGTCTTTGGTAAACACGGGTACACTCCAGGTACCCCTAGATACCTTCTCTATTTTGAACTCTCCTTTATCAACCCTTTACTTTTCTTTCAACTTCAGTCTAGACCAGCGTTAATCTTGTTTGGCTGCGCATACCATATCTGGCTCTTGCGCCAATAAACTTACATTATCACTCTCACTTGGCTCTTTGCCATTAGCCGTATTCATCAACACAACCAGCTTAACAATATGTCTTTAGGCATCAGGCACGACGGAAATCAAGTTGGCCGTAGGTTCCGACCATGAACCTGGCTCAGTGACCGACTGACTGGCAACGACGATTTTGATGAAAGACAAAACGCGTTTGAATGACCTGATCCATAGAGCACAAGGTTGCTCTAAAAGATTTTTCATTTGAGGTAAACAATACCGGATATCATTTTCAATCAAGAGAACTCATTGTTTTGTGAAAGGGAAGTTTGCATTCAGTCTGATTCAGGAATCGATGAGAATCGTAGCTGCATTTCAAATAATGTTCATTTGAGCTAAACAATGTTATACATTTCCCAATAAGGAAGAACGACTTCCTTATCGACAAACGAATTTGTAGCTCCTCTATAAAATCAATCAGTAATAAACGACTTCCTGATTGACTTGTTTGGTTTATAGGATATAGAGCATAGAAGGCCTGAAAGGGTTTGTTTGTTGTTACTATCTAAAGGATTTGGTACTAAATTGGGAAACGAGCTTGCGCCCTGCATCCCTTAAAACTAATCAATGTTGGCACTAAATTTCAAAATGTATTATAGATATGGCTTACTTCATAACTTGTAAATTTTTATAATACAGGAAAAAAAATTCATAATATTGCAATATACACCAAAATATACAAATTACTAACTTACGTACTGAAGTAGCCGAAACCAAATAGAAGATAAAATAATTTCAGCTAATTTTGAGCTCCGCGATAGCCGAGCTCGCGACGGCGTCGTTTCAATCGAGTCGTGATGCCGATAAAGAGAGGATTTCATATTTTACCTGCCGAGGTCTTAATACTCATGTCGAGATGCGTGTAGATTGACAGAAGGGGCCGCTCAGGGTTTCGGTCTCGTCACATTGGATCGAGTTCAAATTACGAGCATTATTGCCATGTAGTTCCAGGTTGCATCAAATATGTAACGTTGATAAAAAAAAAAGAAAAAAACAAACTCAAATGTACCAGATCAGTTCGCAGAACTTTTAGAGTTTACAATGTTTTCTCTCTTGTTTAGCTGTTTTTTTATTGGGTCTGTAGTGAAGGTCGTAGAGGGATGAAGATGTATTTTCGCGCTCTGTCTTTTAATATTATTCATTTCAACACATAACTTTTGAAAAGTAACTGTTTGCCATTTATAATTATTGAATAAAATAAATTTATTTTTCAATAATGATTATCTTATTGTGTATTTCTCTCTTCAAACGGCAAATGATTCAGACTTGTTAAATATGAAACAGACTGTTTAGCGATAATGTACATTTATATGCTGACTTTTAGACTTAATAACATTTGACGACACACTTAGGGGTGTGTGCTGCAACTAGGTAAAAAAGGGTGATTGTTCTTACTAGTCACCTTAGAATGAACACTAGGGTATACTAGTGAAGATTTAGTAATAAGTAGAAGGTCGTCAAAAATTATAGACCTTTCGATTAATTATAACACAGGTCCATGATAAAACATCAATGTAATACCTTTCTAGAAAATTTTACAACTTCTGAAGATTTTCATTCTCTTAGATTATAATCAGAAAAACATATTTTTTCACGTAAGAAAAAAATGTGGAGAACCAAATATAAGGAAAGAAACACATTTAGATGAAAAGGGGTATAGAGAATAAAGCCGTTTTATGCCTAAATTGTTTCGAAAGTTTCAAAATATTCTCACTGACAACATTTAATTATTTATTTTTAATAAAAAATGTTGCATCTGGATGTAACATTTGTTTTTACTCGGTTAAGGATTTTTTTTATAAGAATCCTTGTTGTCATGACACAGACCGATTTACACTCATGTGACTTCTCACCATAAATACAAAGTGCGGTTATACCCGTTGATGAACAAAATTACAAAAAATGTATTTAGTTGTCACCCCACTAAGGATCGTTCTCTATAAATATTTCGAACGAAGTCCACTTTAACCCTAGAAGATAAAAATGGACATTCCTTCAGTCCCCACATTTTAAAACTGTCAGCCAACTGTGATTTAAAATGTCGATCGGAAAATTTTTGGCCGGAAAATGTGTAATTCTTCGTATTCTAGTTCAAAAACTGTGATGACAAAAAAAATATGCTACTTACTTTTAAAACTTTTTAGGAACATTTACTATAATTTTTCAATACTAAACCTTTTCTTCGATAACTCAAGTTTCCATATTATAGATCTTTTTAACACTTACCACATTTCATAAATATTTTTTTGTTTTTTTTAAAAATACTTTTTTTTTGAAAAAAAAATGGTTCAAATAAAAGACAGTTATTGGCTCGAAGCCATATGATTGCAACAGCGGACCGATGTTTATCGATGAAAACGCAAATTCTGAGACGGCTGAAATGACCATCTTTACATTTACGTCATAAAAATGCGTGTTCTGGAGCTCCTCTATGAAATGCTCAAATATACCATCTTGTTAAGGCCTCGATTTCGTGTTCTATCAGCTTCGAAATACAAACGTTCCTTTCTTTGAGAATGTTTTATTTTAAGCACTTCTGTTTTGAAATCAGTTTATTATCGTTTGTTAGAAAATATTTTATTGTCGTTAGCTTATTAAGAAAAAATAATTTTTTTTTTGGTGTCATGTACCATGAACAAGATTTACAAAAAAAAATTGTTTCATATTTTTTTATGTTTTTATTTTATACATGTAAGATAAGAAGCCTCAGGACACATTGCTTACGGTTCTTTTTTTAGACAGTAGTTCTAACAATTGTATTGGCGATTAATGTGAGAAAATATAGTTATCAATAGGTTTTTGATTTACTGAACAAAAGTGATTCTTCTCAATTTTCAAGACTTAGAAACAAAAAAAAAAAAAAAAAAAAAATTGCTTTTGACGTAGATCGAACGATCAATGAGCATAAACGTGTGTTTCACGTCTCAGGGGTTCGAAGAGATCTGGCATCGTGTGGAGCTTGAGGAAACTGCCGGGTTTTGCCGCCCATTAATTAACTGAGAGGGAACATCTTTAATTCACTCGCTGACAATTAAAGCAAGACGTACCACATCCGCGTTGCTTATTGTACGGCTGAAGTTAATAAAATCAATCAATATCAACAGGACAAGGCGAAGCAAAAAAATCAATGAATCGTATAACGTAATCAATCAATCAAAGTAGCGACAAAGAAAACAACAATCTAAATTAAAAATGTGCAAAATTTACAAAAGTGAAAATAATTACGTTTCGGTATGTCGGAAGAGCTTTTTTCCTGCAAATGTTTGGGTCTGTTTGGCATTATTATTTATTATTGACTTATAATAACAATTTGAGGTAATATTGCCAGTATAAATTTTTTTTATTCGAAAACCTCGTAAAAGGAAAAACATTTTAGAAACGAATAGGTTAATTTTTGCAATCAAATGCAAGATTAGAGCATATTTTTTTAAATTCATATAATAGCTTTCATTCACAAAAGTAATTTTATGCCAACAATTTTTTCTTTTTTAGTTGTTACAAGAAACGCTATTTTTGGAATAAATATTCTATTGGCTCGTTGAACATTTTCATTTCGCGACGATGTGCCCAAAAAAAAAGGAATATGCCTATTAATTTTGAACCACGGTCAAATGCAAGGTGAACATCTGAACTGGCACCCCACTCTCCACATCCACGCTTAGCTAGGACTTAAACAACGAGGCATTTAGCATACGTCAAACTGGGCTCGAACGTGCATTTTGATAAAAGCATCGCCGTTTGAGAATTCGATTCCACTGATCACTAGCACTGTGGCCACAAAAAACTTCTATTGAAATCCTTTCTGACAAGAGTTTTTATTAATAAATCTGTTGAAATAAAACTCATTAATTTTAATCAGCTTCGCAATTGAGAAAGCAGAGTGGAAGTTGAGGTTTATGACGCAAGACCCAAATCTGGCCGTGCAAAACAACAACCTATGTTTCACCTTTCTGGACGTTAAAAGAAATGGAGACAGAGAAGGAGATCGAAAGTAGAGAAAAGGATCGCTAGGGTAACCCGGGGTGCGTCACTCGTGTTCGCCACAGACGGTAATCCCATGGGAAGAAAAAAGATGACTAAGTATCTCGAGGACAATCCTAATTCTCTGAGGGTTACTTAGTCACATAAGGGGCCGTGGTAGCCTGGTGGTCCAAGGTCGTGGACTCGCGGCCGGTGGTTTTCGATCGCAGGGTTCGATCCTTGGCCGCTAAAGACCCGCCGTGTAGCCGGGGCTGATGCATTTAAATCTGTTCGGGGCCCAAAGTCTCCCGTTGGCGTGGTGTGGATGTTAGGAGAAGTGCCAGCTCAGGTGTCGTCCTCGTCTCGACCGATGGTTCAAAATTACGAGGTCGTAATAGCCCCTCGTGTTGCTTCTAGTGCGATGTTAATAAAAACTAAACTAAACTAGTGCACGAGATTACTTTGTTTACCATACGAGAGCGACAACACGCGGATGAGGTTTCGGTAAAGCAACGCGGATGAAATAAAGAAAACTCCACATCCCTCATTGCCGCATAAGGAGTATGATTCATACAGATATATCGCTACATCCTGTCTTACATTAGAATAGTGTGTGATGTGAAGGTGCCAGATGAAGTGTCAACCTTGTCAAGGGTCTAAGGGCTTCTTTCAAATGGACAGAAGGATCTGTATTAAGTAATATTGCAACTTATATACTAGAAACATTCATGCGTAGATATCTGGGGAGAATTTACTCTGTAACTGAGTCTTTATTAACATAATATTGTTAATTGTTGCTATTCATGTTGATCTGTTTCGTTTCAGTAAGCCACAGACTGAAGTAACCCGCTGTCGTTAAGTTTTAATTGTTTTTTTAGTCTGGGGTATTCTAAAGTTTAATTATTACCTGGTGTATTCTTAAGTGTTAATTATTGTCCTAGTTTATCGCAAGTTATAAATATTGCTAAAATTAATCAGCTAGGAAACTTAATTTTACGCATTATTTTATGATTTCTATGATCACCCTCCACTTTTTGCATTTCTCCCAGTATTTCTTGATTTTTCGGTCCATCATTGTACAACTTAGCAGATTGAACTCTACCTTATACTGGAGAATACTTCAATCTCAGATTTCCTGGAAGCAGCAGGATTAACTATGAACATTATGTACATAAAGAACAATTAATAGGCAGTAAGAATTACATCCACATATCTCGATAATTTATTAGTAATAATTAAAAATTTGTACAATGGTTGGCAGTTTTGCTGCTGTGAAACCCAATAAAGGCCATCCCAAGTTTTTTTTTTAAAAAAAAAAAAAAACTTTTAATTTTCATTTATCTAGAGCTTTTGAGTCTTCATGCTTTCAACAACATCATCAATATTTTATAGTTTCTGTAAATATCATTTGAACATGAACTAATTTTTGAATAACATAACCCAAAAGTGTTACAAAAAAAGAACACGTCATATTTTGAAACAGAATATACCAGCCAACCTCTCGGACGTTCTCAATTTTAAAGTCTATCAGACAATGTCACTAAATCTCGATTTAGATTTAGTGTGAAACGGAAAATATCTAAAGATTTTTTGTGGGTTGTATTTTGTTATTATTTATTCTGTGGTCTAGTTCAGAGGCGGCATTATCACTCCCTAAATTTTGCGGGGCCGCGGTAAGCCTAGGGGTCAAGGTTGATCATTAGCGGCCGGCGGTTTTCATTCAGTCTGGTTCATCCTTGGCCAAAAGACTCCGCCGTGTAGCCGGGGCTGATGCGACTTAAACTGTTCGGGGCCCAAAGTCCTCCCGTTTGGCGTGGTGTGGTGG
>BMAW01063589.1:72788-165331 GCA_019974015.1 Nephila pilipes | reverse complement strand
TGTTAGGAGAGGGGGGTGCCAGCTCAGGTGTCGTCCTCGTCACTTGACCGTGGTTCAAAATTACGAGGTCCGTCGCCAATAGCCCTCGTGTTGCTGCTAGTGCGACGTTAATATAAACTAAAAAAAAACTAAACCTAAATTTTGCCGCTGTAAACAGCCGCTTGCCTTGCCTTTGCTATTACTCTAATATCCTCTCGTAAATATATGAATAAAAAGAAGTAGAGAAAGTAGCTATTTTTATGTTTGCGATAAGATATGCAATATTTTTTTACCTAAAACAGATGTTCGAATTTCATCTTGAAAAAGATCATAACGGAATCTAATCACATTCATAAAATTATACTGGCTACTGTAAGTTCGGCTTCCTTATTTTTTCCATGATCTCTGCCCTAAAAATGGAAACGACTGGTTCAATTGAACGCTGATTCAATTATTTGACTGTAACTGTATTTCAGAATCTAATGGAATCGACAGAATCTTCCGTTCCACGAGGAAGCGAATGCGGAAGATGGCGTCAAGCGTCAACAAATCAGCTCTCTGCAGCCGCTCAATTAGCTTAAATGAAACGCTTATGACGTACTTCCGGTGTCGCAGGCTGGCGAGTGATATTTCAACGATTCGCAAAATGTGAAATAGTGTAACAAATGGAATGATTGTTTGAGTCAAAAAATATGATGTAGATACGGAGATTGACTCATGCGGAGATCTTCGTGAATGTTCGTCAAGCTTCTTAAAAGTTTGAATTGGTTTCCTTCATTTTTTTTTTGTCCTCTTTACCTACAAAGTCCGAAGTATCAATCTTGTATTATACAAGTATTCCCTCTCTTTTATTTTACGAAAAAATCCAAGCCGAGTCACTCGTAGTATGTGGTATTTAATATGGACAAACTGTTCTCCCATGGAGGCTGTTAATACAAAACACCAGTTAGGGATAAGGAATTTATATTACGAGCAGGACAAAGAATAATAACTGAGATAAATATTTTTTTTGAGCATTAATCAAAATAATTCCTATTTTCCACAGTCTAATCCTTAAATATTATGCAATGAAATAAAAATCAAAATTCCAAGAAATGACAACAACCTAAGATTATCCCTTACTAGAAATAGGAATATAAGATTTTCTACCATAGACGTATGTACAGAACAGGTATTGCCTTTAGAAAATGTATCTTTATTTACCTCTCTCATCTGTCCCTGGATATTATCTGTAGAAAATTGAAAAATATTTCGGAAGGAATAGCACAATGGGGATATTATTATAAACTTTCCCAAAGCCCTGATAAAAGTACAATAGCGGAACTCGAATAAAAGAAATAAAAACACTTTTTAACGATTTGTTGGCTGGATTTTCACTCCCAAAGCAATCTTTTAATGAATATTCGCGAGTATATTTTTTCAAACGGTAACAATATATATATATAATGAATTAAATAAAAAAAAGCTTTGAAAAAAAAATTATTCTCTTAAAGGTATGTCATATATGCATTATGGTTCGAGAGTAAGAAGATTTAACCAAATCAACCAACATTAGTATTTGCAGTTCCTGTTATTATACCTGTCATGTCATAAATAAATAGTCACTTAAAATATAATGCAAAAGAAAGTTCTCCCAACTGCGTTCCACAATGGATACCAAACATAATGCTTTTAGAACTGGCTAAACAAGAAATGCTTTCAAATAATATAAGATGGTTAGCAAAGAAATTTTTTTATCCCTCAAATATCAAACGGTAACTTTTTTCCTATGCATCTCAATAAGCCTAGGACAATAATTCTAAAAATACGGGAACAGAACAAAAATGATGCCATAAATGTGTGTTTCACAATTTCAACGTTAACAGAGAAAAAAATTGTGTCAATCCATGGATTGGTGTATTTTGCGGAGCATCCGTGTGAAATTCATACCGACAGATTTGGATTTCAAGATAAAAATTTACCATTATAAGTGGGCTGTTTGATGAAATAGTGAACTACATAATTTCCGAGATTATTTCTTTATATCTACGGATGCTTCAAAAAGCCATAATATATCATCTAACAACAAGTGTCACGAAATTCCTCTTTTGCTCATAAAGTAAATCACAAATTCTTACTTTATAGCAGAAGCACTAGCCATAAAACAAGACGTAGATGATCTAACTGAATTAAACAAAAATCTGTTAATTTTGAACGACAGTCACTTGGTGTTAACTGCATTTAAGAATTATAATAATAAATCACCAAAAGTCATTCATAGTCAGCAAGATATGTATACAATAGCATTTTCACAATTAATTGATGCTACTTTGGATTCTGACACTCTATAAAATGTTTTGGAATCAACAGGCAGACAAAATCGCAAAATCGGTAATGGAGTCCAATGTATACATCGATCGGATTGCTCCTGAAGATATCAATTGCAACATTTTCTGAAACATAATGAAAAGAACCCAATAAAACATTTTTTTTTCAAGCAAGTTCTTCGAAATCTTTAGAAACATCGCAACCCAAAGATATAATATCAAATTCGCAGAAAACCAGAAAGGGGGAAATACTAAGGAATCGAATCATAAACAAAATGACCATTGCTTTCGGGCTTTTGTACAAATTCAGTTTAAATACAAAGTGCGACTTGTAATCGTATCAACGATTTGAAAAATATTCTTTTGACCTGTGATAAATACGCGTCCCATAGAAATCGTCCTTGAAATATACTGAAGATAGACTTACAGAGCAAAATTTCTTTAAAAGAGCTGTTGTAAAATGCTTTACTAATAATCAAATATCCAGAACATTTTTGCAGATGAGGAAATATTTTGATAACTAATGAATTAAAAGAATATTCTAAAAGGAATAATAGCCTTTGGGGCTTTATATCCCATATAACCAGTCAATGGGATTAAATAAAATGAGAACAAATGAGATTTCAAGAAGATTAATCTGTTAGAAGAGTTTCACAACTCATTCAAAACATGCACAATTTAGCAATAAAAGCTAGTATTTTTCAAAAAACAAAAACAAAAAGTAATGAAACAAAACAAATATATAAATAAATAAAACAAAAAAATAATTCGAGATAAAAAAAAAACCAACGTTTTTATATGGTGGCAAAGTTTATTAAAAAAATTAGCTTGAATTAAAATTAATTTCAGAGCTCTAGCTTGATGGGAAGTTGGTTAAATTAACGATCGAAAATTTGATGACACACTGATACAAACACAGAGACACAGAGACACCAAGAGAACGTTAAAACTAACTGAAATTAATTAATTCATCTGGTAAATTAAATGGTTGGAATGCAGTTTAACCCAGCCACCCTTGGGGCCAAGAATTATTTGGCGGTATTTTCCAAATGTGGCTACCTTGGTCCATATTACGGACTTAACGTTCAGCCAAAAAAAACCTCCAAGTTTGGTGCCAATTTTTGAAATCGCGCCAAGTTGTTGGGCTAAACTGCATTATTAAAGAAAATATTAGTTGAAGTCGCAAATGTCTAAATATTGCATTGTTAGGCGAGTAAGAACGATTCCCATAGTTTCAGAGCTCTAGCTTGATGGGAAGTTGGTTAAATTAACGATCGAAAATTTGATGACACACTCACCAAGTGAAATACATAAAAACGTTTTAAATAAAGCATTTTGCAATAGAAGCTGGTCTTGCTGGCTATCATAAAGTTTTAATAACTACTAAGAAATAACTGAGTTATCTGGATAAAATATGTTCTACATATTTAGTGATCACATAATGTTATAAATTACAGCTAATCATCTTGATTTCTGAAAGTCGGAGACCGAAGAAACTTGCAGTACCTGAAAGTTTTAATTATTATTCAGGGAATCTTAAAGTTTTAATTATCACTAAAAATAATCGAGATAGGAACTTAAATTTTTATTTATTATTCTTCATAATCTACTACATGAGCACCCTCCAGAGTTATATATTTCTCTCGACGTTTCTTAAAATTATAATTAAAGTGTCGTATTGTCATCCAAAACAATTGTGTATAGAAAATTTAAGCTCAGTTGAGCGCTTTAAAATGTGAGGGGAAAAAAAGCTTTTAAAGTTTTGACCCAGACATGCATCGCGAGTTAAAGAAACCAATTAAAAATAACTGTAATTTACACTATAATGTAATACATCAGGCTTACTTAATATGCAGAATAAATTTTATCTAGATATCTCTGTTATTATTTCTTAGAATTCATTAATATCTTACGATACTCCTACGTAAGCTTGTCTTATCGTTATCAGTTTCTTACGTCATCTGAAAAATAAATAAAGACGTGTTATTGTTTTTTTCAAGTAAGAATCAATCGAGCCTTTCAATTATAGCTGTAAAGATATTTGTTGGTTATTTGCTATATTAGTAAATTCTTTTTTTTTATTGATATTTTTTAAATAAAATGAAAAAATTGAAACACTCGCACGCTTCATAAGAAAAACTTCGTTGGACAAAAAAAAAAAAACCTTTCATCTTTATCGTACGTTATTGTCATAAAAAGATTTTTTTGTACACTTTCTCCCTTGGGCATATGAGTAAAATTCCGTCGATTATTTTCGCCAAGCCAGAAAAATGTCTTCAAACAATGATTGCATCGGAGCAGTTGAATTGGAAAAGATTAGTGCACTGCGCATGCTTCGAGGTCGACGGGGTTTTACACAGGTACGTTTTATATTACGTTTACCTTTGAGATTTCCACTTTTGAGGGTTGTTTGGAAGTTCATTTTAGTAAAAATATAACTGATTCAAGTGATCGCCGTAGCCGAGTGGTCATGGTTACGGTCTAATGGCCGACGTTGTTTTAGTCGAATTCTTGGTCCACTAAAACATCGTCATTTTGCGAAATTGATGCACCTTGAATAAGTTGGGGATCAAAGTCCTCACTTTTAAATGGTGTGGAAATTAGACTAGTGTAATGCCAGCTCATGTTTCGCCCTCGTCACTTGACCATGGTAAAAAATTACAATGTCTGACGCCAATTTCCTTCGCGTTGCTTCTTAGTGCCATATTAATAAGACAATCAATCACCAAATTCATCTAAGAAATTAAATATTAGTTCTGTAGAACCTTTGAATCATACCGTTGGTTTTTCCCGTATGATCTTCAAATTATAATGTAATTTATACACAGTAAATTCTCGTTAAGTCGGATTAATTGTAACCACAATCGGTCTGGCTTGTCGAAAATCCGTGTTAACCGGAGAATGGGATAGAATGAAATAAAATGAAACATACTGACAGAAAGTCATCTTGATGTTGAATAGATTGAGTATGAATCGTATTTAAAGAAGATGAAAACATATACTTTGTGAACAATAGAAGCGTGCTTGAAGTTTTGTTCATTGTATTTTCTATTTAGACGATGTATCACCTTGAGCCATTTGAGCGATAACAGATATAGCTTTGTTCACTTTACACAGAATATTTGTAAATATTTCTCTCCCTTTCTTCCATTTTCCTTTCATGTATTCGCAGCTGTTAGAAGATTTCAGTAAAGAAAACTATTTTTCAGAATACATAGATGAAACAAATAAATTTCATTGAGGAAATTTGCAAAAAAAAAAAAAAAAAAAAAAAAATGGAAAAAAAAAATTGAGTTTGTTTTTGCTTATTTTTTTTTAATATGTGCTAATGTTTACCCCCCCCCCCCCGTGTCAGGTTCTTGCAATGTAAATTATTCAAAATGAATATTAATTAGCGTAAAGTGAGTGTATTTGTGAGTCCCAGGCTCTATAGAAGCAATTTCTATCAAGAAAAGAAAATACCTTCTTCAAAGTCCTTATACAATTCTTACTTTCACAAGCAAAACATTCCGAAGTACAAAAACATTGCCAGTGTTAACAAAGAAAATAATAAAAACAAACGATTCTTATATAAAAATCGATTATTAAAATAAGTATTAAAATAAAAGCAAACGATACATAGTTAAAGTAGACAATAATATTCTGTTCGGATATTAAAATAAAAGCAGACGATAAAATATTAAATGTAAATATACCTTTGGCAAACTGAATGTAATTGTTGTAATCCTGTTTTATAATGTCAATCTTTTCAGCCTAACACTCACACACACACACTGCATCTTTATTTCATTCGTACGCATTTTTGTTGACGCCATTTTCTCAAAATAACATGTCAGAACGTGTCAATAAATTCTTAATTCTTTGGGCTAACAGATTGGGGTTATCCGGAGATCCAAGTTAACAGACTCTTGAGTTCAAGAGACTGCTGCAATGAAATATGAATTATCTGTCTATTATGTTTCCATAGCAATACAGCTGAGAATATTTTAAATGGTCACGTGATTGAAACGCGATAAGTAAAAGTGACAATTTATACTTAACAAATTAACTGTCTTAAAAACTATTCGACAAAAACACCTCAATCATTTTGTAGTAGTTTTCCAATTCAACATTTCCAACTCAATTTATCAACAATCGCCGAACAGAGGACAAAAAAAAAAAAAAAATGTACAAAGATTCAACCGAAAAAAGAAAGAATGCGAGCAAAAAAAGGAAGCGAAACCCATGCGGGGGAGAAGTAAAGCAGATAAAGAATTCGCCCCGCATCCTGCCGTAACCTAGCAACGGACCACTCGACGATTTAATTTTTATGAATCCGCTCGTGAGTTGCGTTCACGTGACATTCTTTTTCCGAAACGTGCCGCTCCTGTCATGTGGGAAAAGTAGTAAACCATCCGATTTCGAACGCTACTTCGTGTTTTTGAGTTCCGCGTGCAGAACAAAGGATCTAAATAATAATTCGAGCTCGATATTCGCGTTTTCGCTCCTGCTTGTTTTGATGATTTTCAGCGGACGTATTAATTTTTCGAACATTCTTTGAGTGTTTTCTTTCGAAATGTTTCTTTCATGCAATAGTTCCAAATTTGTCTCGAAGCAAGATATTTTTCAGTTAATTCAAATTTTTTTTAAATGTTGATTACAAACCACTTTCATATCGATAATATTATTATTCTGTTATGCATAGGAAATTCGAAATCTTACTGTTTTCGTTTGAAATGTTTGATTTAAAGTAAAAAAAATAAAAAAATAAAAAAAAATGAATAAATAATGAAGAAAAAAGCTCATTTTCATTACTGATATTTTTTCAGTGTTTCAGTATTTTCCATCTTTTAAAAATGTAGAACATACATCGAGTGTGGAATGTATTCGTACATTGATAGTCATTTTCTAAAGGAGTTTTTTTTTAGCTGTATTTTTCAGATCATTGTCATGAGTACAAAGATAATGATGATCGTGAAGATTCATTTTGGTCATTATAAATTGTATACGAGTATTCTTTTCGAAATATCCGTATAAAGTCGGTGATTTATAATTATATAAATTGGGACTAAATTACCAATCCCAGAGTTGCTCATAAAACTCCAAAGAAGCATACTCCCACCTCCATGTTTCATTGTTGGAAGCAAATTCCTCGTATACATTCCCGTGTTTCGTTTTCTCTCCAATCCATCAATGTTCGGTAAAATCCAAAAACATTTAACTTATGTGCATCAAAAGAAAAAAAACCCAGTTTTCTAGAACTTAAGGATTTAGTTTACTTATTTTATAACGCGAAATGTAAGCTTAGGAGCATTTATTTCCGAAATTTCTTCAATGAGAGGGCAAAAAAAAAAAAAAAGTCAGTCGTCAGAAATTAATAGAAACGCGGAACAGGAACGTTATGTAGTATTTTATAAGCCATAAACTCTGAATAATTAACTGAATAACTAAACGACATCTTCTAACCTAATAATCAGATTTCATTATGTGTTTTACCGTCTTTTTAAAGCGTTTTCATCGATTTTCTTTCAGATGTCTTTACTTTCTATCTGCATCGAAAATTCTGCATTGTCTGTTAAATTCAAATCCCAACTTATCCTACATATGCCTCAAGATGAGGAGGTCTCTAATCGACAAAAAACTCACTGATCCAATCACAAAACACTTATAAAAAATTTGTGTTTGATGCAATGTACGAGTACTTTTCCCATACTTCAAAATCAACAAGCTTTCTTTGTATTTCATTATTTATTAAATTTTTTACCTCATATTCAGGTTTGTAAAGCAGTGTTTCCACCTTGCCTGAAGTTTTTAGGAGGAGGTGACAACGCATGCGATCTCGCTTTGTCTCTAGTTCGTTGTGATAGCACCAGCTCTTATACTCCAGGAAAGCGTGGTCTTCAAATACTGAAACAGATGTTGAAGTGCTAACCCCTTACGCAGTTCCTTTTGCTGGTCGGTGAGCTGCTTCGGAACCTACTGCGCACACACCTTCCTGTAACTCAACCTGTCGTGAACAATTATCCACACTGTTCCAACGCTGATATTCACCTTCACCACAAACATTCGCTAGGTGACACGTCGATCACTTCACTCTCGGTTGTCCCCCTTGTCGATGAAATCGGCCGTGAGGACTGTGTTTACCCGGCCTGTTCATCAACCAAACTCTCGCGGCCTGCATGAAAACGTGCACTCCATTTTGCACTCCATATCCGTGCACTGACTTGTCGGATACACAGTATTCCCCGTATACGGTCACCATCTGGCGATGAATAGCGGCCGGTTTAACATCTACCGCTGTCAGAAATCGGATAAAGACTCGCTGCTCCTCAATCTTAGAATTTTGCAATGTGAAAGCCATCATATCCTTACACGCACTGCCGCATCAATTGGACGGCGCTTTTCAAAAGAGCCTCTGCTCTCTCCTGCAAATGCGGGCGTCCGCGTATGCTCCAATCCACGCCTAACACTCTATTCGCATCCTTAGATGTCTCGCTATGTTCTCCCATAGCGGCATAGGCAATTATGTTAACGGTTACGTTGTTACGACGTTTTGTATCTTTTCAATTGAACACCCCTTGTACCTTTTGATTTAATTTTATTCAAGTTAACATTCTAAAGCAATAACTTCTTTTACAATTGTGTGATTATGATTGTTTATTAACGTCGCACTGAGAAACAACACGAGGGCTATTGATGACGAACCTCGTAATTTTGAGTATCGGTCAAGTGACAAAGAGGATATCCGAGCTGGTACCTCCTTTCCCAAACTTCCACACCATACCAACAATAGGACTTGGAACTTCGACCAGATTTAACGTGGATCTGCCCCTCTACACGGAGAAACTCTATCGGCATCGGGGCGTGAACCCGCTATTCGACGAAAACTGCCAGTCGCATTATCAGAGTAGACGTGTGTTTCGCAAATAAAATATTTCATTTGAATTTACGGTTTTACTTATGACAAAAAAATTGAGTTTTTGTTCGGTATGTGTATGAGTACTTTTCTGAACTATATGTGAAATACACAAAGATATATTATAAAACCGATTTCCAGTAGTTTTTATCTATATATTCAAATATTTTCCGAATTCCAGTAATTTTTGTTAACTTTACCATCAAGTTAAAAAGAAGC
This sequence comes from Nephila pilipes, assembly GCA_019974015.1. Classification (NCBI taxonomy): domain Eukaryota; kingdom Metazoa; phylum Arthropoda; class Arachnida; order Araneae; family Nephilidae; genus Nephila; species Nephila pilipes. The sequence goes on along the minus strand of BMAW01063589.1, from coordinate 155,932 downwards.
TCATTTTAATTAAAAATATCTGGCAATCGCTGTAGATACACAATATTTGTTGCTTTTCAATCCGGAGTGTAGATGTATAGCTTGTACGAACAGGCATTGTAATGCTGTTCCGTATGGAAAACGGGACTCCAGTTGTTTGATATCTGTGAATGCTACCGATCGACCTTGGGCTTTGTGGGATGTGGAACAAATATTAATGTTGCTCCGAGGATAAAAGCAATTTTTTTGGCTCCATATCCCAAAAGACAAAGCGATCAATCAATCAATATGGCTCCGTTATTTTTTTTTATCTGATTTTTTTTAAAAAAAATCAGATTGTGGAACAATTCATTTTTGGAAAAAAAAAAGTTTGGGAAAAATTGCATCTTCCGGAAAAAGGAAAATTATAGGAAAATAGACAGGATCTCAAAAATATCACCGAAAATTATTTTTATTTATTTTTTTGCATGAATAACCTTGCTAATCCTTCCATAAGTTAGCGAAGTATCCTAAAATTTGAAATGATACGATCAACCAAGTAATGATAGTATGCATTTGTATAGATGACAAAGAAATTTTCAAATTTATATATATATATATATATATATATATATATATATATATTTGTTTTTTGTCATCTTATATGAAAAGCACAAAGACTATCATGAAAAAGTATTGTTATTAATGGGTTTTCTTTAACTCACATGGTAACTGTGTCTGGGACAAAACTTTAAAAGCTTTTTTCTCACATTTTAAAGCGCTCAATTGAACTGAACCTGTTGAAATTTTCTACACACGATTGATTTGGATGACAATACGATAATTTAACTATCATTAATAAAAATTAATTGATTAAAGCTAATAATTCGAAGAATTAAATTTTACTCCGTGTTTCTCACCAATTCGCCAAATCTGTCATTTAATAATTTATCATTTGCTTTAATTTTAATTACATTTAGCTTAATTGATCAACATAAGGCTTAATGGAGCTAAAAATTTAAACAAGTATTTATTTTAGATGAAAAATTTAATAAACGTCAAATATAATAAAATAAATTATTAAAACTAATTATTAAATAAATTCAATTTGACACAACGTTCCCCTTTTGCTCTTAAAAGTTAAGGTATAAAAAATTATGTTACGCAAAAGTGTGACGTTTGAAACAAAACCTATGCTTAAAAAACTCGTTTTTTACCGGTGTTTATTTTTCTACTTCTTCGATTTTTACTTCTTTTCTGCAACCATCTACTTTATATTCATCATCGCTTACATGTTATGCCTTTAATACTCTCGCCCGTGACACAAGATCGAAACAATGAAGAAAGCAGATTTAGGTTAATCCGTTTTATTTTCGATGAAGATTTGTTCAGGTAGACGAGTGGTAACTCTGCCGATGTTGCTTTCGTCGAGTCGTGGGTTCGAGACCCGATGCCACACCAGTCATGTAGCGAGACTGTTAAACAGGTCGCTGTTCCAAGTCTTCCTGTTGGCGTGGTGTAGAAGTTTGGAGTGGAAGGACCAGCTCAGATGTCAACCTAGTCACTTGACTGAGGCAAAGATCACGAGGTACAGTGCCGAAAGCCCTCGTGTTGTTTCTCAGAACGACGTTAATAAGAAATGAGTCAATTATTAGTTCATAAAACTTGGCAAATGCAAGCAACTCTATTTTTTTTTATGTAATTTGTCCCAGAAAGAGGTTTATTTGATTGATTATTCATTTACATTGATCTTACAAGCACCACTTGGGCACTTTGCGACAGACCTCGTAATTTTGAGCGTCGATAAGTGACTAGACGAAAACTCTCCCAAATTCCGTACCACACTATCGAGAGGACTAGAGAGAGTTGATATCGCATTTGTCGTAGTTTCAGTTTGCCTTGAAATCATTCGTCTACCGCGGCACGTGGTCTAGGCATTGAACTCATGACCGGCGATGCTTTAGTCAAATCGCGTGTTCGAACCCCTTTTCCACTAAAGATTGGTCGTGTGGAGAGACTGATGCACGTGAAATATGTTGGAGTTTTCCCTTTTGCATGTTGCGGTACTTTGGAGAGAGAAGTGCCTGCTCAGGTGTCGTCCTAGTCACTTAACTGAGGCACAAATTACGAGGCACATTGTCGAAATTCCTCGAGTTGCTTCTAAGAATGATTGGCAAGGTGTGGAAGTTAGGAGAGGGGGTTCCAGCTCAGGTGTCCTCTTCGCATTTGACCGAGACTCAAAATTATGAGGTCCGTCGCTAATAGCCCTCGTGTTGCTTCTAGTGCGATGTTAATAAAGTTTAAACTAAAAACTAAACTAAAACTGCTTCTAAGAGTGACGTTAATAAATAATTAATCAAAAGTTAATAGAAATAATACTAGGGGTGGGATTAATTAATTATATATTATGAACGAAAATTCGTAATTTTGACATATCTTCTATACGCAATAAAAAAAAATTACATGTTGTCCTCTCACAAAAACAGAATATACGAATATATGTGGCGTTCAGTCGCATAACTCTAAAGAAGGATTGTTAGTGATTGATTGACTGGTTTCATTAACCTCTCTATTAGAAACAACACGGGGGCTACTGACAAGGACCTCATAAATTTAGTCCTAGGTCAAGCGACAAGGATGATATCTGACCTTCCTCTCCATACTTCCCCACCATCTCAAAGAGAGAACACTGACCCGCGACAGATGTAACGTGCATCCGTCCGAATTTTGGTGGAATCAGGACGCCACATGGAGAATAAAAAATATGCACATAGATAGAAAATAAAATTACGCACCTGAAAGTGTTTCTCATCTTAAAATAATATTTTATATGGATGATGTTTTCGAGAAAAGAGTCATACATCTTTTAAATGCACAGGATATTTTTAAATCAGTTTATTTATTGTGTTTTCTATAGTCTATGAATATATTACTTTTTCTTATTCATTAGACTAGACAAGTATTTTGAATACCGTTTAGTACTAAATAAGTTTGTTAAATTTCGGATAGAAAATGTATGCTGCATGAAAAATTATTATTTGTGCCTATATCCTTCGTTTGGAATAACTTCTCAGTGATTTCAATAAAATGATAGTAAGAAATATATTTTGCTATTCGTAAAGTGACATATTTTTAAGACGTTTTTATGTATTTCATTTGGTGTGTGTATGTGTGTCATCAAATTTAACCAATTTCCCATGCAGCTAGAGCTCTGAAACTTTGGGAATCGTTCTTACTCGCCTAACAATGCAATGTTTAAACATTTGCGACAAGTTTTAACTAATATTTCAATAATTTTCTTTAATAAACTTTGCCACCATATAAAAGCGTTGGTTTTATCTCAAATTATTAAATATAATTTTTTTAATTTTTAGGTACTAAATAATGATGAATATTATACCTATTATAAATTATTGAGTTTAATAATAAATATAAGCCATCAATATTTTTTTGTTTTGTTTATATTGTTTATTTTTAATGAACTGAAGGATTCGAGAGCAGCAAATAAGATTTGCCATGCTGGGAAATAAGAAGAAACAAAATGTTAGTAAAAAACAATCATCCATTAAAGGTTTATTGATAAAACAATAAAAAAAAATTCAATACTCTTTAAATATTTTTAGTGTTCTTTCATTAAATATTTTTAAGTAATTTTTCATAACAGGAAAACGACTTCTATATAGTAAAAATAGCATTCAAATGACCATAAATTTATTTTCTCGAATCAACCAATTATTCTGTGCTTTAACGTATATATTCGTAACCAGAAAATTCATATCGACTTTGGAACTTATCGCTTGATTTAAATATTAATACTGTAACCGCGATTTAGTAACCATGCCCCCTGATTACCTCGAGTAAATGGGTTCAGGCTGTATTATGCTTCCTATAATAATAGAAAGAACTCGCACAATTGCATCAGAGGTACCTCTTTCTTTTTCTTTCTTCTCTTTTTTACCCATTTACAGATGAATAATCTCGCCATATAAGTTTAATATACAATTAAAATATTGTTAGTTATAAGAACACTCCCTCACCCCTTTCCTTTTTTTGCCCTCTCGCAAGATTTTGTTTGAAACGAAGTTTGTAAGGAAAATACAAATAACTTTTGGATTGTAGAAGAAAAATAAGATATTCACGATTTTCTATTTACATGTACTCGTGCTTTTCGAAAATAATCGTGAAGTCTTACTTCTACTTTCTAAAGCGTGTGTGCGAAGGGAAATAATAAACTCGTTCAAAACTATTTTAAAAAATCGTCTGCCACGGAACGCATCGCAGCCACATGGCTCAAACTACACCTGCTTCCGTTCGCCGCGATCACCTGCTCGCCAGATCCCCTGTCATTTCGGAAATCCAGAGCTGTGTGTTTCCTCCTCCCCTCCGACTTAGAAACAATATTTCTTTTCAAAAAGAAGTGTCTTTATCTTTGTCTTTAAAAGTTGTAACAAATATTTATAGTAAATCTTCGGTTATTGAATTCCTTACAAAAAATTGCTCTTTTGTTCTGTTTTTTTTCCCCCCGCTCTTTGGCAAATTTTTGATTCTAAGTTGCCAATATTACCATAAGTCGTAAAGTGATTCTTTTTTATTGAATCTTCAAAGAATTATTTCAGTATTAACAATTCTATTTATTAATTTTTATTAAAAGTTTTAAAAGGATGTAATAAATTTCAATTTTCTGTACAGAGAGAAACAAAAGTCGTTTGAATTTGGTACTTTAAAATGACTTTTTGTGTTCAGAATGCCGAAATTGATGAATTTTTTTTTATGGAAAGTATTTTCAATTAACAATAAAGTACATTTCAATAAAATTTCAGGTTTAACTCTAAAATTTTATGTGCAACACTAATAACTAAAATTATACATAAATTTGCTCCTTAAAATACCGTTGTAATTTGCCCGATTTTTATAAAACAAGTTTTATAAAATAGGAAATCAGATATATATAGAGAGAGAGACTTCCATTTTTGTTCAACTTAAAGAATTTTTTTAGTTTGACTTTTTATATCTGGTTTCCTGGAAATGAAGCTTATTTAGAACTATGCTTGAAATACTCATAAAACAAGATACTTCCATTTTTGTTCAACTTACGAGAAAATAACTTTTTTTCGTTTCACTTTTTTTCTGATTTTTCATGGTAATGAAGCTTATTTAGAACTGTGCTTAAAATACTCATATAACACGAAATATATTAAAATTATAGTAAGTAAAACACACAGATAAAGCTATTTGTGTATTTTACGAGGCATTGCTAACCTAGGAAGTATACATTGGATCTGTATTATGAAGTTAATCTTTCGTTAGTACCTTTCTAATTATGTATCTGATACAAAAATGAATACAGCAAGAATTCTGGAAATATGAATCACTTTTTCAAAAGTCTGTAACTTTTTTGTCATGAGTTTGAGAAAATAATAGAAGATTCCAGAGAAAATATTATTACTGGTAACAAAAGGTAAGCATTTTCTAAGTTTAAAAACCAAACTGTGTGGTCAGTTTTAAATACGTTCAATTGCCCATGAGGCCATCCCTCTCCAATTTCTTTCTCTGAATATATAGATATAAGTGTGTGTGCATATATGAGTGTGTATGTCTATAATTTTTTCCTATTGCAATCCATCCCTCGAGAACTTAAATTCCTTTTCGTCTTGATCTTGGCATTGCACTACCACTTTTTTATTATTAATCGTTTAATAAAGTTCTTTCATACCTGTAACCCAACATTACTCAAAAGGAGAATTAACTGAACAATTCCAAGCTTTCAATAACGTGGCCTTTTAATAGATTCTAGGTCATGTAAAATATGACAGGAATAGGGAGAGATTCGTTAGTTTGACTTTCACTCACACTGCGCGCAAGGTCCATTTTAATGCTGCTTGCTCTCTGTCGTCATGTCTATATGAAAAAATAATGTTAATTTGAAAAATGTTGGAAGTTTCTTCCCAAGAAACCACGATTACAGTAGTTCAATACTAAGTGGGACATCTAACTCATAGAGAGTTGCAAAAAAAAAAAAAAAAGAAAAAAGAAAAAAAAGAACGTGACAGAAGATGGTACAGAAAAAGTTCGTATGCGCCAAACGACTAACTAGTTTAGCGTAAAGCCTTCTCTTTCAAATGCAGTACCTCTCGTTTCTCTAAATAAATCCGTATACCCGTAACCTTCGGTCACATTAGAGTTTTTCTTTTCTAGTTATTTCGCTGGAAAACATGATAATTGAGTAACAAACTGTTGTGAAATTTCACATGAAACTTGGAAAAACCGCTAGTGATAATTTATTGAAAGAAGTGTAAGGCAATGAATGTTTATCGCGTGCACGTGTGTTTGAGTGGTTTAAACATTTTCAAGATGACCGAGAAGACGTTGAAGATTATTCATGCCCGGTCGGCCCTTCCACCCGAAAAATAGAAGGCAATATCGAAAAAAATCGATAATCTGGTTCGATATGACCGTTGATTAAGTATTCGTGCCATACTGCTGAGACTGTAAGAATAGACAAGGAATCCGTACTGCAAATTTTTCCACCAAGACAATGTTCTGGTTCATTCCACATTGTCTGGCAAGGGGATTCTCAAAGTACACCCTCCCAGTGTTAAACCATCCACCTTATTCGCCGGATTTTGAGCCATGCGACTTTTGTCTGTTTCCTAAGGTGAAATCTGCATTAAAAGGAACAAGATTTGAGTGGTTGAAGCTGTGAAAAAGAAAGCGGCTCGCGTCGTGCAAAAGCTGACAGAAGAAGACTCCCGACACTGTTTCGGACATTGGAGGATTCCCATGGAGTGTTGTAGGGATTGAGAAGGGGTGTATATTGGAGGTGAATAATCAGTAAATATGCATGATATCAAAACAAAATGTTTTACAGCGTCAGTCTCATTACTTAATAGCCGCGCAATATATATATATATATATATTTCTGTACTATTCTAAGTCCACTATTGGCTCTAACAAATTCTTGTAAATTTTTAAGAAATTTCCTTTCGTTTTTTGTAATACACCCTTCATGGAAATTTCGCTATTGTTTTTTCTTGTTCATCTGTGTTTATTTTCTTCTATGCACTAGAATTTTCCTGCCTTGTCACTCGTCAATTATCTAATGACTGTTCTTAAAAATAAAATTTAAAAAAAAAAAAAAAAAAAACCCCCCCCCCCCCCACTTTGACTGAAAGTGAGAACAAAATAGGCAAGCGCATGGCAAAAGCAGAAAACGAAAATTTTGCAGACGACCACTCCGAAGTCATGGGTTCACTCCCTCCATCCTGCGGAAGTGAGAGCGGCGTCGAATGTAATGTAAAACCCCCAATTCTCCCGCAACCATCTGTGCTCTAAGACAAACAACATCAAAGAGGGTCGCCTGATGAGGGAGGCTGGTTCACTACTGTCAGTAGAAATAAGAAGTACCCCTACAGACGAAAACCCTCCAAAATTTTTGAAAGAATTCAGCGAGAAGAACGACTCCAAAATTTTGTACAGAATAGTAAATGGGAAATTTAAAGTTTCTCCAAATTCTTTGAAATAATATATAAATATTCAAAATTACATTTCAGTTAAGAAATTCAAATCAAGAGAGAAAAAAAAAGTAATAAATTGGACTTCGAAATAAAACTTCTCCACAATCAACACAAAATCTACCTCAGCAGATATTAAGAGTCCAACATTCAAAGCACAACAATACTGCTCTTGTTAATACAGAGTCGCTATTAATTAATCAAATGAGCCCCATGATTCAAATGTTTCTAACTCAGCTGTGAAATCTCAGTCAATTCTTAATTCACAGAATTTTAATGTTTCTTTACTCAGTGTTTTTAGCTGGATTGCTAACAGACTTGAAACGCAAATGGATGAACTTAAAAATTCAATAGCCAAACTTGATCCTTATCTTTTTTTACATCAGTAAAATATATTTAAGTCTAATATTAAGAATCTAAATATCTCACTTGAAGTTAATCATAATATGTAGTTATGTTATGTGGGATGCATATAATATTATTAGAACAAATCGATATAATTCCTTTTAAATTAGTTAATTAATGGAGTAAAATGACATAACTATATGTGAATCAAATAAACTCAGACTTAAGGGTTTTTAATGTTAAATTATTGAGTAAAACTTTGTTTGCTATTTTTTTTCGGAAAGCCCAATGAACACAGTTTCAATCCTTCGACATGCGGGACGACTGCTGAATAAATTGAACGAAGACACTCCTATTTTTCCATCATTCGTAGTAATCTTTGCTCGGTAAGACGAGAAACACTCTGAATTAACATAATCAACACATTTATTCAGTCATGATTCACTGATTAAAAAAAGGAAGTAAATCGTTTTAACTCGTGAAAAACACCACAATTTTGTATGAAAATTTTGACAGAAATCGAAATAAATATTTAGACAGTTGTTACATCATACAATTCTGCAAATAAAATTAAATTTTTTCTTCATTTTTTTTGCTACATTCCTTTGTAACAATGCGTATATCTCTCGTGGGACATAAATTTGAGTTAAACAATCGTTTATAATGTATTTGTCGGTCAACAAATTGATTGAATGATTGTTTATTAACTTTGCACTTAGCAGCTACGCAAGGGCTATTGGCAACGACCTGGATATTCTGAACCCATGATCGAGGTAAAAGGAAGTACCACAATGTTATCTACATATCTTTTTTTCGTGACAAAAATGCATTTCGACAAACAAATTTTCTAAAAGCTGAAATTTATGTAATGAAAAAAATGCATATATTTAGTTTATTAAAGGCTATATCTAAACCAACTGAATACAATTGAAACTTTTACGATGGAAATAAAAAAAATATTCGTAGTATAATAAATACTCGGGAATTATTAGTATTTATTTGTTTATTGTTTTTAATTTCGCTTTTAGAAGCAAATCGAGGGCTATTGTTAACGGTATTTGTGATTTTGAGCCCTGGTCAAGTGATGAAGACGATATCTGAGCTGGTATCTCAGTCTCAGAGTTTCCACACCCCACCAATGAGAGTACATTGAGTCTCGACACATTTCAAAGGTATCTGCTCTGCTATACGATGGATCTTTAATGGGAACAAAACTTGAAACACTGAGGGAAACAACGCCTTGGGACAAAAATACGAGTGGTCGTCGTAAAGTTTTAGTTATTATTAAGAAATAAACGAGTTATAACTGGATAAAATTTATTCTGCATATTAATGAACCCTTTTGTACATCATGCTGTAAATTACAACTATTCATGTTGATTGGTTTTAGGAAGCCATAGATTGAAGTAACCTTATGGAAAAGATTGAGTTTCAATCTGTTGAGATTTGCAAAGACAGCCTTCGAAAGGTCAAGAAGCGCTGGAAGAAATGTATAATTTCGGAGGGTGATTTTTATGCAGTCTTAAAAATAATAAATAAAAATTAAATTTCAAAAGTTAAACTTTACTACACCTCTAAATAATAATTGAAATTTTACGATACTGCAATTTCCTTCAATCGACGACTTCCTGAAACCGAACGAATCAACATAAATAGCTGTAATTTACATCATTCGTCACATTAATAATTAACAATTAATATGATGAATAAACTTTATCTCGGTTATTTTTTTTAATGATCAAGATTTAATGATAACCCCTCGCACAGGGAAAATTTTCAAAAGGTTATTTTAAAGGGAAATGCTTGATTAAGAGCAGAAATAAAAAGTATGTGTTATAAAATGCTGCTCTCTGTAAAACAACGAAGTAAAATGTGATAATACCATTGAATGTTTCACTTAAAAAAATTGATTTGAGCTAGGGGCCAATTCTTTTGCCTTTTTAGGGGAAAATAGTGTTAATTGTCTTATGAGAGAAAGCATATTTTCTTACATAATTAATGGAATTAGGTTCATACAGGATATTCTTTACAGGATGTTTTTAAATTCCGTTTACTGACGTAAAATTATTACACAAAAACAGCTATCTTAAAAATAATTATTATTTTGCAGATGAAGAAAAGTCCTTCTGACATAGCGTGTAAAAAAATTTGAACAACTTTTCAAAATGTCCGCCTTTTTCTTTTAGGCAACTCTGAATGCGTTTGGGCACATTTTAAAAAACACATTTCAAGATGTTGGAGGGATTTAAGAAGTTGATGTGATGACGTGTTATATTCTTTAAGTATTATGGCAATTTTTAGATCATCTATTGTTTGGGGGATTATCTTCATAAACTTTGTTTTTTTACCTATCCCTACAGAAAAAAGTCAGAGAATGTTCTGATCAGGGCAATGAAGTAGCCAAAAATTTCCTAAGAAGAATCGATTGTAAAAAAAAAAAAAAAAAAAATCTTGTCGCATATCCATGGTTTCTTTACTCGTATGTTATATCGCACGTCTTGTTTGATCCAAGAACCTCATTCCTCTGATCTGAACACTGAATGACATTTTTCTGTGATAATATTTAAAGAAAAAAAGTTTTAGAAAAAAAAAATCCCCAAACGATAGATGATCTGAAAACTGCCTATTACTCAAAGGATACAAAAAAATCTCTCCTAGCATCTTGAAAAGCGTTGAAAATGATAGCTTTTCCCCAAAATCTTAGCTGATGCTTCCCTGCAACGCTTCTCTTATCAAGGAAAGGGTGGATTTACAGAGATGTTACCAGTTAACAAAAGAGTTTAAGCAATGACTCCTTCACCTTGGCGACGGATTTGACGACCCTTTGGAGACATGGCGACAAATAGAAATCACTCGAAGGTTCTGGAACCTAAGCGAAAAATCGATCAAACAATATCAAAGCAATAACATCTATCTCAGTTTAATAACTTTCACATTCTCATACTCGTATTCATATATATTTTCACACTGTCATATACACTCTCTTTCAACTTCAGAAATCTTTCTATACAGCCATGTTGGGGCATTTAATTGTCATATTTGAATATTTGACATAATGGAGGTGGAGATACGGGAATTTGTATTATCGTCTTCCAACAGTTTTTTTCTCAAAATATGCTCAGTATACTTTCAGCTTTACCTCCTGGAAAATGGCGGCCATTATGAACATTTATCAAAAACTTTTCCCCCTCTAAGTTATGATAGGAATGCTTTTCACCATTAGCATAAAAATAATTATATTAAAGTTCGTTGTTTTTGTGTATTAAATTTACGACTCGCCTATGTTTGCGAAATTTTTAAGACAAACGGTACTGTCGTCCTATGCAGGATCTCATCTACTATTCATTTCATACCAAATCGATTGATCGGAGTATTGATATATCAAATTCTGCCATGATTCATAATAAGTAATGGCAAAATATGGCTACCATTAAGCTGAAGAAGAGACATTTGATGGGTAATAATGTTGATAAATCGGTGGGGAGGAGAACGAGAATGCAGCTTCGTACAGAAACTGGTTTAAAATTTAATGATTCGATTTAAATAGATAATGAGTTAAATTTTACGAGTAGCCATGGCAATACGATGAGCTGCTTTCTTTTATCTACCATCTTAACGCATTCGCGTACAGAGCAGTTATAATAGTTAAATATTTATCCCATCCGTAAATAATGACGGCAGGAACCGTCCGGTTTATTTCCCCCAATAAATAAACGACGGCTTGAGCAGTTACTATATTATGTTTAAATATATGACAATATAAATAAACTGTCCTATCAGGATACTTTTCAGTGCTAAAAAGGGATTCAAAGGAGGATGAGTTTGACTACGTCATTTACTGCACTTCGTGTAAAACTATTCGATGCAGCAAAAAAGGTAATTTTTCAATTGTAGGACCTAGGTGTTTGGAACACTTTCTTCATTTAGAAGAAAGACTTACTTTCATAGCCTTTCAGAATGTTTGATTCAAGTTCCAGCCGAAATAAAGATCGGTTAAGATTTAGTAATAAAAAGTGGATGAGGTCTTCCAAGAATTGTGAACTCTTCAGTTATTAGCGAAACAGGTTATAAGCAAGCCAAAAAAAAGTCACTTTTGATCCAGAAGATAAAAATATGGAATTGCTATAGTTCCCCCCCCCCATTTTAAAACTGTCAGTGAATGTGTTAATATTCTTCTATGTTGCTGTTATGAGAAACCGGGCGAAATTCTATATTCTGTCTGTGAAAAGGCTGCATCTATAAAATAGCTTATTGAAAAAACACATAATGCATCATAAGTATTTGTTGCTAATTATCACTCATAAGAGATTTCTGTAGCTGAACGGTTGCGAGCTCGCAACCGAAATGTTTTTATGGAGCCCTGCCTGAGGGTGCTGATCAAGTTCAAACTCGTTCCTCTCCATGGAACCAAGTCTTTGATTGAAACTCTTACAAAAAACTAATCAAAAGGTTATCGTCCCTGTGATACGATCATTCTCTGTGTGGAAGATGTGTCAAACTCTTGACCTGCCGGCCACTTTCGTTCCACATCAGAGATGCGAAACAGTTTCAGGGAAGCAGTTTAAAATAAACCAGTTTACTCCAATAGTTCACTCTGATACTGTTTTCAAAATGTGCGAGGTACTTAACCTAAAAGCAAAATTGGTTCATCAGTAAACTCTTTGTTTGCAGTATGAATATATCTTGCAACATCCAGCTATTATAAATTTAAATATGCAGAATCTATCGGTCATTAAACATTTATTTACATCCTATAACAACATCTAATTCTGGAAAGATTACACAATGAAATTCACAAAACTACAATATATCTACAAAGCTTGAAGAAAAATTTCAGAAAAGTATCCGATTTACAAGAACTATTCAACTCTTACCTACTTTTTTGACTGACTCGTTAGAGAACTTACAACCCAAGAACCATGGAACTAATACCAAATGCTATAACTTTTGCGACTATCTCGTGGGAGAACTTTCTACCCGAGTCATGGAAGGAATTCCAAAAACACCGAATCTTGTGACTATCTTATGGGAGAAGTTACTATCCGAGAATCATGGAAAGGATTTCAAATGCACCGACTCTTGTGTCTGTCTCGTGGGAGAACTTTCTACCCGAGAATTATGGAAGCTGTTCCAAAACCACCGAATCTTGTGACTATCTCATGGAAGAACTTACTACCCGAAAATCATGGAAGGAATTCCAAAAACACCGAATCTTGTGACTATCTTGTGGGAGAAGTTACTATCCGAGAATCATGGAAAGGATTCCAAAATCACCGATTCTTGTGTCTGTCTTGTGGGAGAACTAACCGAGAATCATGAAAGTAATTCAGAAAATACTAACTAATGTGACTTCTCGTTAGAGAACATACTACTTGAGAATCATAGAAGGAATTCCAAAAACACCGACTCTTATATGTTTCGTGGGAGAACTTATTACCCGAAATTTTTGGCAGCAGTTCCAAAAACAATACAAATGTGACTATCTCGTTTCGGTAGTGCAGATATGTTTGAATTATACACAGCAAAAGCACTGGACAGAGCATAGTTCACGAGGTACATTATCATTCTTTTGGTCCATTTATTGGTTGTACGTAAAATAGATTAACACGACAGGTGGTTATTAGCTCGATCTTTTCTTTTCATATATTTATCATAATTGATGAGTACGTAGGATCCCTCGTTCACAGAAGCACACAGTCGCATAAAAACGCTATTTTACGTGATCTGTGCTTTTGCAATAGTTCACGAAAACATGATGTTACGTGAGTCTCGTAAAACAATAAGTTAAGACAACCGTGCTTTCTATAAATTTTTAAATTTAATTCTATTTCCTAACTCTTATCCTTTTTTTTGTGGGGGGGATAGTTGCTACATGCTAAATACAATAGATTCAATATCCCCGCCCCCCCGAATTTTTGAGGCGTGGAATTTCACTTTGGTTCGAAATGGAGAGTTCCTTTGCCAAAAGCATTCGCAAGGTTTTAAGCCATAAGTTCCCAATCTTCCTTGGCCTACAGCCCCCTTCTCTAAAATATATATTATTTACCCCCATCTTCAAAACAAAGCTTCCACACTCGTTCTAGACATCAATGAACTCATAGCTTTCGAACTCTTTGAGGTCATAGTCTCTTTTTTTCAAACAGTGATTCGATGACTTCCTCTCTTAGTTGAAGTATATTATTTTTTGAAAAACAAGGACAGCATTAATCAAAGACTTATGTACTAGTCTATAAGATATTGGGAACAAAGCTGTAATATATATGTGATAATCAAAATAAGGGAAACTCCTATCAATATGAATAGTGTTTATTAACAGATTTCATACTAATTACCTAACAGTCTGCACATAACTGCCCGTTATTTGAAAGTGGTAAATATGCTGTTACGAAACTGCAGCGGTTCTCTTTTGAAGGAAAAAAGATATTTACAGAGACTTCATCAATCAGCCAATGAAAGTTTAAGCATTGATCCATTAGCCTTGGCAACGGATTTGGAGAACATTTTGGCGACTTGGCGAGAAACTTGGTGAATTTGGCCAAAAAAAAAAAGATATTTCTAGAAAGTGTTGGAATATATTCGATATCTCCACAGAGAAATAGGTTACGGACTTTCGCAGAATTTTCCATTTGATGCTTTCCTGCCCGGAACAGGTATAAATATGCCAAGAGTCTGCTTTGAAAATTGATCGGGAAGTCAACTGGAAATTATCAGTATTTAGAAGTGAATCTGCCAAGGAACTGCCGATAATATGCCGAGTAAATTTACGGAGAAGAAGCGTGTAGCTGCCGGGAACTGTTGGATTTTGCCCTGGAAGTGCAGAGTACTATGGAGGAAATTTGCCCGTAGCGTAAGCTACAACGCGAACCTTGCTGTTACAGCTGTGACTGTCATTAAAAGTGCTGTTTTTGTTCCTGCATCTGTGCCACTAATCTATACAAGCGCTATGTTTATGTTTTTTCTACGATTGTCCAAACTCTGCTACCTGTGTGTCATCCTGAATATTTGTAAATAAAGCATCATTTGCTATTATCCTCGGTGTTGGACGATTTAGGCCGATCCACCCACAAACAATTGCAACTTTTGTAACACCATTGTTCTACTGTCTGAAGTGATTACGAAGCTCAGGGCTATTTTAGTTTTCTTAGTCGTGTGAGATATCGGACCTTACAGAATTTCTTGAAAGGCAGATTGTTGGAGTTCTCCTTGTCGGAGCGTCTGTAACAACAACACCTGTAACAGATTGTGGCATCCAATAAGAAGACAACTGAAGCCGAAGTGACTGAATAACTAAACAAGTATCTGCAGATTCCTGATCAACGATTATCGTTAAACGAGAACTGCACAAATCTACGGCAAAGTAGCTATTCCCAAGTCCCTTGTCCCAGATGTGAATGCAAAACGTCTTCTCAAATAGTATCACGAACATAAAGACTGGTCAAAAGGTGCATGGAAGAAAGTAATATGATAAGATGAATTACCATTTACATTGCTTCTCCCATCTGGACGTATTTAATTCTGGAAAGCGCCGGCACAAGTGTATCTTCCAGATTCCCTGTTTCAGACGGTGAAGCATGGATGCGTCTTTGTTAAGATTTGGACATCGGTCTAGTAGTTATCTGCAAGCCTGATCATAACCCTAAAAAGTCGAGTAACTACAATGGAATATGTGAACATTTTAGCTAACCAGGTGCCCCCCCCGTAGTGTAAATATTACTTCCGTCAAGAGATACCGTCTTCCTTGGTGATAATTATCCAATTCATACAGCTAGATCTATTCAGACATGGATTGAGGAACATGAAGAGGAAATCACAATCTCTCCTGGCCGTCTCAATACTCGATTGTTAATATTATTGAGCTTCAAGCATTCTGTCTACATTAGAAAGCAGAGTCCGCAGCCATTTTTTTCATCCACCATCCACTCTCTTTGAATTTCCTCCCCATATCTTCTTGAATAATTTTATAATATTCCTTTAAACGTCATAGTGTGTACGTTTCTGTTCCTAGACGTCTTCAGTTCATTATATACGCCAAACGTTGAAATTTATTCGAGCATATTGGCTGCAGTGCTGCCTTCAGGCTCAGTCGGTGCAATTTTTGTCATTGACTTAGCTGTGGTGGAAGCTCATGCTTTCTGTAAGTGTAGCAAGAGCGAGAGTTCTGGTTGATTGATGGGAAGTTCCAGGAGAATTGAATTCGGAGGGCAACGTGCTATGTAGAACCTGGTGCTAGTAGGCTGTCTTACCATTGGCTGGTGGTAAATGGAGGGAGTTGCTCTAGTGGCTGCTTTGGTTGTTTTGAAAGTGATGGAGGTGGAGAGTGGGCGTATACGCCTGGTTGAGGCAGAAATTTTAAGAAAAGTGATAATTTTAGAAGTTTTTAATAAATATGAATGTATGGGAAAAAAAGGAAAGTAATTATGGGGAGTTGTAGGAGTCTAAAAATACTTTTCTAGGTCTTTTGGAGTCAGATCTTGGGGTGCAGTGTTCCAGATTGATTATATTTAAATTTTCATTACCTTTGAGTGAAGAAAAGAATTTCTTAGCTAGTTTTTGGATATGTTGTCGAAAAGTTGGGACTTTGGTAGCTTTTAGGATTTTTTTATTTCTGGTGTCCCAGTTTGCTTTTGCGATCATTCGAAGAGTTAAGTTTTGGGAATTTTCAAGAAGTTAGAAATTTGATTTTGCCGCATACCCCCAGACGAGTCTTGCATATGAAATGATAGATCTGAGAATGGAAGTGTACAGAAGCAATTTGTTTTCTAGATTCATTTCAGCATTACGGGAATTTAAGGGGTAAATTTTTCATCTGGCTTTTCGAAATTTTTCTTTCGCGTGTGTTATGCGTTGTTTTCATGATAGCATTTTATCGAGTATAACTCCAAGGTATTTGGTTGATTGAGATCATGTGATCTGGATATTATAGAAAGTGGGAGAAGAGATGTAATTTCTCTTTCGTGTAGATAGTTTTTAAGCTGTTTTTTCGACATTTATTTTAATTTGCCTTTTGTTATAGAAGTCTTTAAGAATTTTTAAGTACTTCTTGAAAGCGAAAGTTACTGATTTTGGATTTTTGCTAGCACTGCCGTGTCATCTGCATACATGTCGATGGTGGTTAAACTATATTGAGTTTATACATGCCATACATACATAAGATGGTTGACGAGATTCAGCGAGTCATCGCTTTTGCTCAGAATGTAGGAAAAAGTGGGGAATGAAAAGTTCAGCAGATGGAGCCCCTCGTCGAGAATGAAGTAGTTGGAATTAATGAATGAAGAAAAATAGATCAGAGGAGTATCCGTGATACCATTCAGTATCAACACAATGCGAGTTAGATGTAACCAATATGAAATACAAATGGAGATGCTATAATCCTTACGAGAAATGAAGTATTATTAGACATATAAAGAGAATCACTATGGAGGGCAGGGAAGAGACCATTTGGTTGTCTTGTAGGCTAAATTGAATTTTGAATGAGGAATGGTAAAAATAGTTTGAGCTCTGATTATTTCATTATTGTGATTTAACATGGAGGTGAAAACATTTCGCGACAGCTTGGTGATGTAGTCTTCAATGGAATCAATATTTAAGTCGTTATGAATAAATGAGTTTCTGATGTACCGGTGAGAATTTGTCATAATTCTTAGGATATAATTTTGCATTACTTGTACTTTTTTCATATGGGTGGTTGTGGCCGACCCCCAAAAGGGGGTGGCATAAGTGATGATTAGGCGAAGAGCTTGTTTGTACAGTAGCACTTTGTTTTTTAGGGAAAGAGGTGAGTTTCTGCCAATGAGTGAGATGCATAGATGAATTTTGGTCCAAAATTTTTCGGAAAGATATCTGATATGTTGTTTGTAGGTTAGTTTGGAATCTCAGGTAGCGTACAACAGAAACCAGTTGATCGCTTCTTCGAAAAGGTTTAAATTCATGGTATACGTTCCAAAGGTGTCCCTATGCCTTATTAATAAAGGTTTTTGCATTCTTTTGTGGTGTTTCCCTTACTTTAATAACCACCTTCATCTTTCCTTACGTTTAAGCGGGACTGATTAAAAAACTTTTAGAACTATTCATTGAATATTGCGACCGATGATTTTTAGAAATAATCAAGATTTTCAATGCGTTTTTGCTAGTAATTGCACAGGGTGGGAGCGGCAGTTGTTTCTCAATGCCCACCAGTTGACGGTATCGACCCCTTTTAGAACCACTGCTCTAAACCGTCTCTAATTATATAATTCACCTCTTACATATAATTTTATTAACTTTCATTTTGTTTGTATTTTGTTTTGTTTTTATTCTAAATTATTTTCCTTAAAAAGATTGCAATATCTTGACCTCGTGTTTGCACATTGTATCCCAAGAGAAAGGATTCGGAGCCATTAATTATAAACAACCAACCAAATAATTAAATCAAGCTTTTTTTCTTTTCATTTTTTCATTCGCGTTCTCTGATGTGCTGGCGAATCTCGAAAACTCATCGCTTAAAAATGAATCTCGATTTATTAAAGCTTCTAAAAGAAAAACGTTCTCTGTATATGTTTCAAATGAGATAAACGAAATAAAAGCAGTTGCACCTACTGTTCGAATGAGACAGGAAAAGGGCTTTGATCCAGCAGAAAGTTTTTGTCACCGCGAAAGAAAAAAAAAAAAAGTCTCCAGTGTTCGCGAGAAGAACTGAATCCTCGACTGTGCCTTCAAAGGACGGGAACCAGGAAATCGCCCTTATATAACAAAGGGCAGGTTTCGAGTTCCCACCTAATCCCTTCCCCCTCCTTATACTCTCAAGGGGAAAAAAACCCAGCCTTTTTCTCTTTCTATTAACGATGAGATCTGGGGTTTCGGGTTTGATTCTCTTTTACCAATTTACTTACTTTATTAATAATGGGGCTTTTTTTGTTCTTATAATGAGAAACTTGGGACAATGCGACGTAAAATTCAAACGATTTTACAATGTTTATTCTGAGATTCTCAAAAAATGAGAGTTTTAATTTGGAAGTAATTTATTACTTTTTTATCTTCGGATGTTGTAGATCAGAGAAAAAAATCCTCAAGTATAGCATGGTTATTATGTTATTAAAAAATGCCGTGCTATATAAATATGTGTTATACGAAAAGAAGAACAAGTGTTAAAAAGGTTCACAATATTAGAAAAAACATATTTTTAAGTTTTTACGAGTATAATTAGGCGAAATAGTTTTGGTAAACCAATTTTCACAAAAAATATTACAAAAATAATATGCACTAAATAATGTTTTCTTTTCTATCTTTGTTCTAGCGAGACAAAATATTTTTTTAATTTTTATTTTTTTATTTTTTCCATCAGACGCATTCAAAGCTGTAAATAAATTCACAAAATTGAAAAATATAACAACCATTTTAAAAAGTATTAAATTATACGAGTTCGTGGAAAACACGAAAATTTGAAACGCACAAATAATACAAAGGAGAAAAAAAAAAAAAAACTTTTAGATGGACTTTGATTAATTGTTTATTACAATACAGTTTATTGATCTGAAATATCCCTCCGAGACCTAGATAGCGCGTGAGTGAGCTTTTATATCAATAATGCATAAAGAACTGGATCTCGGAAAAATCTTTAGTTCTATGGAATATAGAGCTTATTCGATATTTTGCAGAATTAATAGCATTTTTATAAGTTTTATCTTGTTTTTATACGTATGAATGTCTCTCCAGTTCAAAATTTGAACTCGCTTTTTAAACAACTTACATTGCCTCTTTGAAAGAAAGAAATTTAAAAACATTAAGATAATGAATTACTTGAAGAAATTACAAGAAAAAATAGAAGAGTTGCTATTGGTTAAAAATGATTTTTGTGTCAGGAGAGAAAATTAACTGACTAGTCAATCATAGCTAACTCAAGAGCTATCCCTTTGATCGAGAGCGTTGTCCCCTACTTTAGATAATAGTATTAATAGACCAAGAAATGAGTTACTTTAAATTTCATTCATTTTGATATTTTAATTCCCCGTTTTACTGCCACTAAGTTATTTATTCAAAATGTTAACATTTCCCCACCTCGTACACAATAAACATTGTATATGAATAAAAGTAAAAACATTTTTAACTTAAGCTTTTATTTAATGACATATAAAAAAGGTGTAAAAATAATTTTTCTTTAACGTAAAACAAAATATAATTTATAAAAGCAAGAGGCGTCGATATTTCTTTTGATCTCGTGTATTAATTAAAGCTAAGTGTTACAGTGAGTTTAGTTTATCTCATTTCCAGAAAGTATTACAGGAAAATTCTGACATAATCCCGAATCAGAGTTCCATTCTTTTTAAGAGCTCAATGACAGATGATTGACAAGAGTCGTTACCTCTGAGAACGGTCAATGAGCCCGATTCTTTCGTTCTTTTTTTTTTTTTCCAACATCGAAATTTGAAGGGCAGTATTTTTGAATGTTTGGAGACAAACATTCAATTTTTTTTCCTAAATCATAGCTTCGAGGATTAAGCATTTGGGAAAATTAATGTCAATTATATAAGATTTATTGCCATAAACTTTACTATTTTTTTTTTATGATTTCTAATGTGTTTTACCGAGTGGGACTACGATACACTTTTTAAGAAATGCTGTTTTAGACAGACTTAATTTTCGTTCTGGCTTTTCTTCACATTTACATTTTTTTTTCCATCTTTTTTTTATTAACGAAATTTTTTTAAAAAAAATATGCTTGTTCACAGTCACTGAGCAAAAATAAACGCTTTTATTGCTCTCAGGTAGTTATTGTCACCCCAGTAACCGATCGACGGTTACTGAACCACGAATATCAGTTTTGATAATAATTGTGTGATAATATTATATATGTTCATTCCAGCTTTGGTGTAGATTTTCTGCGTCACGTTTACACTTTTTCTTCATTACTTTAAAAAAATTACCGAAATCATTTCAATGAAAAATAAATCTTTATAACTTCTAAAATTTGACAAATGAAAGTGGTTGAACGTACAACTAATTTCACCGACTGTGACAGCTTGAAAATATTCTCTGACAAAAAAGTTCAAATTGAGACATTTCACTTTTTGAGAAAGCGTGATTCACGTACGATACAAACATTCAAATCCAAAAAAGACAATAAAAAAAAATATTAAAATAGGGGCACCTCTCTGGTCCCAAACTTTCAAAGAATGAGTCTCAAAGACAACTTTTAGTTCCATTCCGCTCGGTAGGATTTTTATCTTCTCCTTTTTGTGGCGAAAGTCACCGTCTGCACTTTCCAATCAAGTGACATGTGGATTCTGGTTTCGTAAATGATTACTACCCTATCCCTGCGCTTCATTTTGCTCATTTTTAGATGTGCAAGACGCATTTGACTTTTTACTCTCTCGTGTTTCTAATTTATCTCAATCGGAGATTAAGTTTCATATTGAAATTAGAACTCGATATCGTGTTCATCTCATGATCTATAAAATAGAAAAAGAAAAAAAAAATTGCCATTAACGTCTGATACAAACCAGAAGTTCTGACGTCATCCCCAAAGATTAATATGAAAGGGAACTGTGGTAAAACCGCAAGAGGACTAGCCAGTTAAATGGGTCCAACTGTATGACTATGTCCACATAACGACACGTCCACTGAATAGAATACTAAAAAAAAATACACCGGGTCGTTGCAGACGAAAGTATAGTGACCAATACTAAATGAGTCACTTCTCAACTGCGCGGTCGATAAGCGCAATGAGCATTTTACGCCCATCGTAGAATATTTTATCGAATGAATGTCCTATTTCTCCGGTCGAATTGCGTCCAATTTCCACGAGCAAATTTTCAATGGAAATGCAATTGAAAGATAAATGGAATTTTGTTTATTGCATTGTTTTGTCAAACGAAATTTTTTAATTTAGCGAATGCACGAACAACGCTGGCCACCCTTTTGTCACCCAGGTTTAAAAAAAAAGAATTTTTTTTTTTTTTAAATCATAGTGGATGCATAGTGATGCGTTGGTTTTCAAATGAAAGAAAATTAAATAGATATATAGTTTTATTTTCTTATCATACAATGTTACGAAAATAATGGTGCGACAAATCGAAATAATGGTGTTTTGAAATATGTATATTTATACAAAGTTTAGCGTGAAAGTAAAATGTTAAAATATCAGAGTTTACACACTGAGGCGCCAAAAGTCACAAAAGAACAACATTCAGATGGCAGAAGTCTCCCGTAAGAACTGTATAAATGGGCAGCATATTGTCAAGGTTTTCATTTGCATTCGAGTGATTCATCTGAAAAGTTTTCTGACTTGATTGTAACCACACGAAGGGACGAAAACAGATTTTGAACGCGGAATGTTGGCTAATGCTAAACGCATGGGGCACTCCATTTCAGAAATTGTTAAGAAATTCGACATTCCTCGATCTACACTGTCAAGAGTGTGCTGAGAATATACAGAGTAATCAATTTGAAAGAGTACCTGCTGGTTTTTCTTATTAGCCTTAAATCTGACGGATTTGGTAACTATTCTAACACTGAAGTAAAATTGTATTTCCAACATTGTTGGACTGTTGCAACTTTATTTGTGAGGTGAAACAGAAATGGAGACGCACAATGTTACTTAATGCTGTGATAGTTTTATTTTTAAAAAACAATTTAATACAAATTTCTTACATTATCATTCCTTACAGCAAATATTGAAAATGTTCTCCACCATTTAGAATGCAAACATGAACACGTGAAACCAAGTTTTTTGACACATTTCGCAACATTGCTGGTGTTCTTGACGAGATTTCTTCAGTTATGATTTGATTTAATTCACAGAAGTTTTCTTTGGAAAACCCTATCTTTGAGAGAACCTCTCAAAAAAAATCTAACGGGGTGAGAACAGTGACCTTGGTGACCAGAGGCCTATTGAAATTAAACGGCCATTAAAGAATTCCTTAAACACTTTCATTGTTAGGTTAGACGAGTGTGGAGCAGCTCCATCTCTCTGAAACCATCAATAAATGTCCTGTATCTCAAGTGAAACAATAAAAGTTTGAATTATGTCCAAATACATTTCACAATTCATTAAAATCAAAGAATTAGTTCAGCCAGACGATTTTTATTGTTGTCATTCAAAATCTTACGAGATGAGCTTCCAAATATAAAAAAAATAATAAAAAAAATAAACGTTGAAAGAGGCTGGCGATTTACTTGAATCATTTGCGCAGAATCGGATGTAAAGTTACTATTGATGTTTACGTGAATTTATGTTTACAAAAAAAGTTTTTCCCTTTTTAAAAATTAAAAAAAAAAAAAAAAAAAAACGATGCCCGCACATTAAATATAGACATATTAAATAAGTGATAATGTTAAAAATCTTGCTACATATATTATAGATGTGGATAATACAAAAAACAAACGGGTACTCTTTTGAATTGATCACTCTGTATAATTTCAGGGGCCTACTTATTGAACGAGACTAGCACGTCTGCTCAGAGTAATCAGAATTACCAGACAAGCAAAACTGAGTCAAATAATAGCAATAAATCAATATGGGACATACGACTGACGTATCCTTGAGAATAGTGCAGTGAAATTCAATGTTGGTGAGATATGGCAGCAGAAGATGAACTCGAGTTCCTTTCGCAACGACATACCATCGGCTGCTGCGTTTCTCCTATGTTCATGAACATATCGATTGTATCATAAATGATTGGAAAAGCATTGCTTGGTCAGATGAGACTCGATTCCAGTTGGTAAGAGCTGACGATAGGGTTAGAATGCTACGCAGACCCTACGAAGTGACAGACCGAGTTATCACTAGGCTCTTTGCTAGATGGTGGTGGCTCCTAAAAGACATGGGAGTGGACGGCGTCCTCCTGTCAAACTGCACAGATCATTGGTTGGTAACTGACCAATCATATTTTATTATGTGTTCAGCTACTTGGAGATCATTTTCAGCCATTCATGAGCTTCGGGTACTCAGACAACGAGGGAATTTTCCAGGATTATTGAGGCCCAGCCATTCGTGATTGATTTGAGGTACATTCTGGACAATTCCAGCGAAAGATTTGGTTATCTAGATCTTCAGACATGTGTCCCATTGAATAAATACGGGACAAGATCAAAAGACGAGTTAGTGCACAAAATCTTGAAAAGACAAAACTTTTTCAATTAATTAAGGTTTTGGAGGATATATGGCTAAAAATTTCTTCAGGGGACTTCTGTTGATTTGTTGGATCAATGCTGCGTCAAGTTGTTTTATTTCTCCGGGCAAAAAGAGATCTCCCACGATATTCGGAGGTATTCTATGACTTTTGGCACTTCAACGTATCTATGTAATAACCAGAAAAATCTGAAATACCTACACAAAATAACACAAATTTAAATAAAGTATAATGATAAGTACACTCTATAACCGAAAAAAAAAAACCGGCACACCAAAAAGGAATGGCCGATTGTAATGAAATTTGGTATGTAAAAACATTTGGACCGAACATGCAAATAATTAAAATTTGGTTTCCAATGAATGAATAGCGGGAGCTACAGTGCATCAGAACTGCGCACTCAGCAGGTGTATATAAGAAGCGATTCTCAATCTGATGGTCCAATTTTCTGTTGCATTGCTATTTAGGATACCTTTCAACGGTTGAAAAAATGTCTCACCGCAGGATTCGAGCTCATTACGAGGAACTGTCAGAGTTTGAAAGAGGTCGTATCATTGGATTGAAAGAGGCAGGTTGGGCCAATCGGAGAATCGCTCGTCATATGGGTCGAAGCGATGCGGCGATTAGAGGATGCTGGCAAGAATGGGCGGACAATGGTAGATTTCAGCGTCATGATGGTAGCGGTCGACCTAGAGTCCCAGCAGATCGGAAGGACAGAGGGATTATCAGATCATATGTCACAGTGCCTGATTCATCGTTATCAACCATCAGATGGGGGATCCGCACATGAGTGTCCACCATGACCATTCACAGACGGCTGATAGAGCGAAATTTACGCTTATACTAACCGCTAAGCTGCCACGCACACCTGCACACTGTAGAGTCAGATTACAGTGGTGCTTGGCTGGATCAGGTTGGAATAATGCTGACTGGGGACGTAGAGTGTTTATCGACGAATCCCGCTTCCAACTGTGTCCTGGCAATCATCGAAGACGTGTCTGGAGACGCCCATTGCAGCGTACCGATGCTGCTTTCACTACTGCACGCCACACATGCCCTAAACCAGTAGTTATGGTCTGGGGGTGCCATTTCCCTTGATAGCCGGACCCCTTTGGTTGTCATTAGAGGCACACTTACAGCACAGTGGTACGTTTGCAGATGACATTCTTAGACCTGTTTTGCTACCATTTATTTTGCAGTACTCTGGCCTTATTTTTAAGCAACAATGCCAGACGACAAGTGTCGCTGTGAACTGTCTTACAGCTTGTCAAACACTTCCTTGGCGAGTCAGATCTCTCTGCAATCGAGCATGTCTGGGATACGAAGGGAACTGCATCTATCAGGGAATGTTCATTCCCAACAATTGGAGCAAATGTGGCAAGAAATACCGCAGGAGACCATCAGGGATCTTTATCATTCTATACCACGTCGTGTGGCAGCATCCAGGTTATAGGTGGGTCAACATCTTATTGAGCTCGTTGTTTTGTAACTATGTAACTCTGAAATAAATCATTCCATTTTTCTCAAATTTTAATCGTTTTCTATTCTGTACATAATTTTCCTAACCTCCAGTTTTTGTCTCTTTCGGACAACTCCTCCTTGGTGCGCCGTTTTTTTTTTTTTTTTTTTACAATTATGCCTTTCATTTCAACATCAAATTAACGCAATTTGGCTTGTTTCTTTCCGTGATACTAGACATCTACAAATTTCTTGTTCTATTTCGTCCCGAAAGGAAAACAACAGGGAAGAACAATTTCAGGAAAATGGCAATTATATTTATTACGTGACAAAACAGGAATTCTATTAATGAAGAATCCTAATGTTGATGGGCAGTACCTCTCTCGCGTTTGGAATGGAACTGGAAAATGTAACAATGCGCAACATAAGAACTCAATTAACGTAGACGACCGCATACTCCACCCCTTGCTGTCATAGCGCAATCGCGCTCTGATGACATTTGCTTATTGCCACATTGAAGCATTTGTCTCTTACAACGTTAATTTGGGAGTGGAAACGAATAATTTGAGTCGCCTCGCGTCAAAATTGGTTAATACTTACCAAAAACCCAGAGTTACGATTGCATGTAGGGGTATTGTTGTACAGTTGTTGACAGTGATACGCCAACAATGGCTTGCATATAGATATAAAGTTGCACGAGAGTTGGTTGAAAAGTAATCCTTCTATGGCCAAAACTTTTTATTTGTTATCCTATTTACACAGTTAGCTGAGAGATACACGTTTCCTCTGCATCCCAAATAACACTCAAGCACAAAATCTCAGTCTGCTTTGAATTTAATTGTTCATTTCAGTTGTTTCGTCTATTATACAGGTAAACAGTACATGGAACATCATACATAGAAGCTAAAATAGACATAATTCATAATGGGAATTGCAAAGGCACGGAATACAGCAGAAGCAGAAAAAGGTGAAGAGAGAGGGAGAGAAAGATAGTGTGTGTGTTCAACGGCCAGGGTCGTCTTTTATACCCGAGAAAAAAAGGGGAAGTCCCGAAATGTAACTGCTAAAAGGGGATCGGGATCCGAAGGTTACACGCGTGAACGGAAGTTTTTATAGCTTGAGTGAAAGTTGCAATTAATACATGTATGAAAGTTAGCTGGTAGGATTTAGTTGAGGATTAAATAGAGAAAGTGTGAGCAAAAAGAGAACAAAGAAAAAAAAAAAAGAAAAAGTGACAACGGGGGTTTATCATTTACATAATAATAGTAATGATGATGCAGGTTTATTTCTATTCCGTTCTGTTTCCCCCCGAAATAGATTTTTTCAAATATGTAAAGCACATAAATGAACTGCATTTTCTTTCATGGTATATATGCGAGATAAGTACGAAAGTAATGCCTTTATGGCCCTAATTTTATTATTTACTGCATTTTCAAAATTCTTGTTGTTGATGAAAACTGCATGTACCATAAATGTAATTAACTTGTTTCCCCTTGTTTCCAGGGGTCATTGGTGTTTTGGGAACTGAAGAAGGAGGTGATTCCTCACGGAGGTGAAGGTTGATGTAGCAAGGCGTCATTGCACCTGTTCCCAAGAGTCGAAAGAGGGCCTTAAAGCACACCACTTTTGTTCTGACGACGAGGTGAAAGTTTTCATTAGAGCCTGGTGACGACAGCAACCGCTGGAATTCTCCGATAGGTTTGTTCGACTAGTCACGAGAGGGCGCAAGTGCGGGGAAAGGAAAAGGGGAGCATATCAAAAAGTGGATCGTACATTGCAGACAGAATACACATAGCTTTCAGGTACAACAAGAATTTCGCTGCTTTCATCGAGTCGTGGGTTCTAGCCCTGATGCCACAGAAGACCCACAGGGTCTGAAGCTCGTTAAATTAGTTTGAGGTCACTAGTCATCCTTCGGGGTGATGTGGATTGGAGAGGGAAGTTCCAGCTCATGTGCCACCCTCGTCACCTGACCTAAGTTCAGCACGATTAGGTCCATCGCCAACGGCCCTCGCGTTGCTTCTCAGTGCAACCTCAATAATCACGACAAGAAGAAATTCTGTGCATCATATTTTTCATCTTTTGAAAAGCTGTTTGTACAGGATGTACTGTACGTCGCCAAACCTGATGAAACCCACAGCAGAAATGACGATGTGTAAGAAAACGCGCGCCTTATGCTTTCCATTACAGCTTCGTCAAGCGGTTCATAGTTTTCTCTCTGCCTATGCATTGTAGGGGAGAAATTGTTTGTTTGGATGTTTTCTATTACCCCTTAAGTTTTTGCTCTATGAGTTTCGAAACATCCTGCATATTTTTTGTGAAGTATTTGAGCGCACATAATTCTTAGCTCTTTTCATACCATCGAATGATCGCGCGCTTAAAATTGGTCAGGTTAAAAATATTTGAAGGATATTTCAAAGAAAAAGGAAGAACTTTTCTCTCTCTCTTTCTCTCAATTTGTCGCTGTTCGAAAAATGTTCCTCCCTTGGCGTGGTGTGGAAGTTAGGAGAGGGGGGTGCCAGCTCAGTTGTCGTCCTCGTCACTTGACCGTGGTTCAAAATTACGAAGACCGTCGTCAATAGCCCTCGTGTCGCTTCTAGTGCGACGTTAAGAACAACTAAACTAAAACTAAACTGTCCGTAAAATGTTAACATACATACTTTTCATTCAGCGTGCGAAATATAAGACGGAAATGATGGAGCTAAAAAAATATATCTTCTATATCGTTTGAATATATTTCGGAAATTTTTGCTCAAAAAGTTAGTGCAACCTCGAAACAGATATTTGATCCCGTTTTCCGGGGTGATTCCTTTTAATACCTGCTTTTAACAACTATGACCTTGGTAAGACAAAGTTGTGTTACCATTGTGTGCTGCCATCTGTTCAACATATTTTGGCGTTGATTTGTTGGTTAGTTTTGATTGGAGCCTGGACGAATTACCTTCGTCATTTTGTCACCTTCGATGAGACCTGAATTCATTATTGTGCGAGGCCACAGTAGTAGAATGTTCATGATCGTGGTCGGCGTTCTTTCCGTCGAATCTTTCGAGTCTTGAGTTCGATACAATTGCGCTGAAGATCCATCGTTTAGAGGGTCTGATGCACTTTAAACCTGTTAAGTCTCCAAGTCCTCCTATTGGTGTGGTATGGAAGATTAGAGAGTTGGGTGCTCGTCACGTCACCGAAACCGAAAATTACGAGTTCTGTCGCCAAGCGTCATAAAAAAAAAAAAAGAAGAAGAAGAAGAAGAGCGTCATAAAAAAAAACTATCAATCAAGCCAATATTGTACACAAGAAATTGAGCAACAGTCAATTAAATGGGTCGAATCTATACTAAAGAAGGCGAAGACGGTCTTATCAGCTAGAAAAGTTATGGCGACGATTTTTTGGAATCTGCAAGATGTTGTACTTATGGATTTCTGAGTAAAGCGAAGCGATCGATGGGCAATACTACAGTGAGTTACCAATTCCTCATTCCTAACACTGGTACTTTTTGAGACGCTTTCGTATCCTCGCTTGAGTAACCTTTATAGAGATCTTTGAATATATAACTAGTACTATAAAAATTAGTTAATACTTCAAAAAAAATGGGCTGTTTATATAGATAATCTATATTATTTTATTGATTGTGATTGTTTATCAACACGAAAGGCCTCGTAATTTTGAGCCTTGGTCAAATGACGAGGACGTCAATTGAGCTGGCACCTCCATCTCCTAACTTCCACACCACTCCTACGGGAGGACTTAGAGCTTCGACATATTTTGTGTGCATCAGCCCCGGCTACACGAAGAGTCTTTTATGGCCTCAAGGTTCGAACCCGCGACTCGACGAAATCTCCGCCGGCCGCGAGTCCGAGATCATAACCACTCGGCTACCGCTGTCACTATTATTTCATTGACGAAGAGGACATAAATAATTTCCAGTATAAAAATACCGGATTAAAATACTGTGGAAAGCTTCACAATTTTCTTGTCTATATCTTGTTCAGCATTTTCCAGTGAAGATCACGCCTCTATATTTTCTCCCGCATTTCCGTGTCAACAGATTTACAAAACACAGCTTTAGGTTTTTGTCAGTACGCCAGGAAACTGACTTTCTACTTTTCAAATCGCACCTTTCTTTCTTTCCTTTTTCTTCCTCCGTTTCTCACCATCAGATTCATAATCGCGTTTATTGTTTTCAAAGCAGAATAGCATTAAAATGTAACATCGTCTAATATGTCGGGAGACCGTGGCCATCATAGCCGAGTGGTCATGGTTACGAGCTCATTTCCGACGATGCTCCGAGTTGTAAGTTCGAGTCCTGATGAATCTTTAAGACCCATTGTGCAGCGGAATGAATATCTGTTGCGCTTCGAATGACGCTGATGTGATGTGTAATGTCAACTCAGGCGTTATCCCTTCGTCATATTTTACCTAAGGGGCTTAGTAACAGGATATATTTGATGATTTTGACCATCAACCTCCCCACGAGAATTGCTGGAAACAGAAACTTTTTTATACTGCATTTTTTTTTCAGAAAAAATTAATATTCGTAATGCCGTACTCCTCAGAAATATTCTTTTCATCATGAAAGTAAACAATGAAATTTGAAATTAATTTCGATATATGAATTAAAGTGGGAGAATTCCCCCTCGCTCCATGAAACATTCCTCACTCCTTTCCTGTTTGACAGGGATTAAAAAATGAGAGGTCCGACAACAATGGCCTTTGAGTTATCTTTAATTACGACAATCACAATGTCTGAGAGACAATGAATCAAAAGTGAAGTAAAATTACAAAAATACAGAAGCTATACTGTAAAAGGAGTTACTAATACAAAAGCAAAACGTCTATAACAGGATATAAACTGAGACAAATGAAATATTGTCATAAAGAGAAGTATATATATATGACAGGTTTGAAATAAACTTATACTAAAGTGCGTCACAACTTATATTATGCTAAAATACAGTGCTATCACTCAACGGTTAAATATATGCCTATAGTTGTCATTTTAAGTGGATAAAATATTAGGATTTCATGCAAAATATTTAAAAACTACTTCTGTTTTGTGAGGATAGGACACTTTTTCTCTCTCGTCGTTTTATTAGTGGTAAACATGCTTTGAAAAGGAAATGTTTCTTATAAGAAAAGTGTATTGATGATTTTTTTTTATCAAATAAATATTTCGACAACGCTAACTAAAATCTGAATGTATTTACTGCTCTAGTTATAAATGGGGAAATAGCTATCAATCCCTTCACTTTTAGTTCTAATCCTTTGAGCAATGGTTTATATTCGTTTATATACTTGTGTAAAATCCCGTCGACTGTTTTCTCCAAATCGGAATATATCGTCAAACGATGTGTTATTCCGCCACTGATGGAATATGACCTATTCCAATTCTCTACCAGTCATCATAACGCCAAACAAGCGATTTTATGCAACACATCTAGTCCTTATTTCAAGCAAGAGTGCCGTATAACGGGGCAGATGTACGTTAAATCTGTCGAGGCTCTGAATCCATCCATTGGCATGGTGTGGAAGTATGGTGATGGAGTTTCAGTTCAGGTGTCGTCCTTGTCACAAGACCGAGAATCAAAATTACGAAGCCCATCGTGTTGCTTCTGAATGCTACTGTAATAATCATTAAAATTTAAATAAGAGTTCCATCAGCTAATATCAACTCCTATTTTATTTGCTATTCACCTTACAACCTGGAAAAAACTATTAAAATTTAGAATCTGCCTACTAAAGAACAGAATGGGAGTTTGCGTTAGCCTAATGGCCACGGTAGCGGATTCGCGGCTGTTGTTCTTTAGCTCGAGCCTTGATGGCATTAAAGATCCATCGTGTAACGAGGCTGATGCACAATAAATCTGTCTAGACTCCGAATCTTTCCGTTGGTGTGGTGTGGAAGTTTGGAAAAAGGGATCCGCAGACAATAGCCCTCTTGTTGCTTCTCAGCACGACGTCGTTCATTAACAATCAATCAATCAAACCTGACTTATATAAGAGCCGCGGTGTCCAAGTGGTCATGGACTCGAGTATATAGTCAGATTTGTTTCCGTAGAGTTATGGGTTCGAGTCTTGAAGCCATTAAAAATCTGTCGACAAGTGGGATTGGTGGAAGTTAAATCTTTCGAAGTTCAAAATACTCACGAACGAATGGTCTGAAAGTTAGGAGGAGGGATGTCAGCTCAGCTGTTGTCCTCGTCTTTTGATCGAGGTTGAAAAGGACGAGGTCTGTTCCCATCAACTTTCTTATTGCTTCTTAGTACGACTTTAATAAACGAAATAAGCAATCAATCAACCAAACATATCTTATATAAGCAGTTTCACAAGTTATCTATTTTGATATTCATCCTGGATCTTGAAATGTTGCTTGGCCTGGACAGACGTGCATCGCAAAAAATATCGACGCCACAACGATCCAATTTTGATTTTGGTGGCAAATGGCCGCCAAATAAAAACTAACCTATGAATCATTGTCAAATTTGTTTGGAACTTACAATGGCGCGAATAACACCAACTAGACTAAGCAAAGTCATGTTTTAAAAATTAGGTACTTTTTGAACCGATATCGAATCTAAGCTCAAATGATTCACTTGGCGAGGTTTGAAAGTTAGGAGACTTAGATATCGCTATTCTCCTAACTTCTGTCATAACATTAGACATTGTAACTGGTCACGTTGAAGTCGAACTGGGCGCTTAAGATTTTCAATTAAAGACCCCTTGTTCGAAACAATGTGAACTACTAAAAGTTAAATGGAACTATTCTTCAAAGTTTTTACGTGGTGTTAAAGTTGAGTGAGGTACTAGATCAGATGCGGTCCTCGTCACTTGAACTCCGTTCAGAATTACGAGGAACGTCGCCAATAGCCGTCATGATGTTCTTTCACGAAATTAACTAAAAGTCGAATAAAATTAAAGCATCTTACTGTAAAATAATTCTTTTTAAACATATATTGCATTACAGTATTATTAAAGTATTCAGAAAAAGTCACAAGTTTTTTAAGAAAAAGTCATGCGTGGGGTTTATTAATGTTTGCTTATTTTGTTTGCCAACACACACGCATTGTTTTAAAGTGTAACGATATCACAGGCACAAAAATACAAGAGCAAAAAAAATTTTTTTTTTAAATATGTTTTATATTTTTCATGATCATAAAGTATATTTAACTATATTTTAATATATATGTGCAAAATAAATAACTTTTCAAACTAATTTCTTGACAGATAGTATTCTTTTAATGTGTGTGATTGTTTTCTTTTTCACCAGACGTGAAAAGCAATTAAAAGTAAATTAATAAGGTTTAATCTTAATTTGTATAACTTTTGCATGCTTCACAGAATTAAGACAGATAAAGAGCTTTTTTTTAGTTTTCAGATTTTTAGCTCTTGAGAGGTAAAACAAAAATGAGTCTCAGCTTTTTCAATAATTTTATAAAATAATAAGATACGCAAGTTGTAATTGAATTTTTCGAGATTAGCTGCTATTTTAAGTCTTAATTGTTGAACTGCAAATTAAATCTGTGTGAGCAATTAGCGACAATTCCTATTTAGGAAAATGGGCAATTAAACAACATCATACACTCCTCTCTATCGCGTCCAAAAACGGCGATATATACTAAAATGGAAAATTCAATACCTCTCAGTTCTTTGTAAATTTGTACATAATTGAAAGTAAATTACTATATAAATACTTATTTTTTCATTCATTTTACAGAAACATTACTTACTGGAATGTATTACCCCATAAAATACATTCCATTTAATAATTAATCTTTTGTTTAATTTTAATATCTGAACAGAATATTATTGTTTTCTGCACTATCTTACAGTTTGCTTTAATTTTCATAAATATTTAATAATTTGTATTTTTATCGCATTATCGTTTGCTTTCGTTCTTTTGTTGTCTACAGTTGGCAATTTTTGGCACCTTAGTGCCTTGTATGTTTTGAGTGTAACCATAAAATGGCGATGGAATTAGCAATAAAAATGTTATTCGCTGAAACAGTACATTTATCTTAGAAACTTTAAATTAATCTTTCAAAACATAGCTGTTTTAATAGATTACCATATTTATAAAGCTGACAGAACGCTCTTTGGAACTATACAAACATGTTTGGGGAAATAAACGCGGGCTTGTTGGAAGAAGAACAGACAAAACAGAATAAAATTATACCGAGAAAATGTAAAAATAAAAATAAATTCTCAAGTTCAGTAAACAATGAAATAAAATTTACCCATGAGAAAGAGAAGAAAAGAATACAAAAGTACGAGTAAAAAATGCATGAAATGAGTGATTACTTATGAAATAAACAAGAAATAGCAGGTTATGAATTTCCAATCTTAAAGTAACAGAAGGGTGTTTATCTCTATAAGATAGTGTATTAATGAAAATTTATGGCGTTAGACTACTCAGCAAACAAATGGATTAATTCGACTTTAATTTATAGAATACTAATATTACTGATTAGGGTGTTTTATAGCAGGAGGACATGATCATGAATTCAAATTTTCATTGAACATTAAAGTATCAAAGAATATTTCACCATAAATCGTTCCTTCATTTTCCCATTACTATGGGAATATCTCAGCACACATTGACCCAACAATCGTCACAATTTTCCTTCTATATTCTTGTTCATAAACAAATACAAAGTTGAGTTCATTTTAAAAATGCACGCAGGCCAACTTCTATGAGTGGGCGAAAAGCAATGCATACCTAACCAGCGAACCTATTTGATAGCGCTGGGTGGTGCGAGTGTGCATTGCTACATACGGGGTGGGTATGTGATACGCAGATAGCGGGCCGAACAGCAGCCAGTTTATCTGTGGAAAGCCAAACGTATTTATTCCTGAAGCATTTTGGTCCACATAGATGAGCAGCCTGTTGTCTTTTTGATTGATTGAGTGGGTTATGAGGGATGTTGGGCAACAAAGATCTCCATGTTTTCTGATCGCTAATAATGTAGCATCAGCATTGTGTTGTGAAGGGAAAATAGTTTTTAAAAATTATAATTCATACAAAAGAAGCAGATAATACAAATTTAATAAAATTAAAGATCCAAATCTAAAGTTATAGAAGTACTAAAATTTTAAAAAAAGGTGATAAAAAAATCGTATTCATCCCCTCCCCATATATATGCACACAATGTGGCCTTTTTGGAATAAAATGCGTTTCCAACACAGCCCACGAAGTCTTGGGTTGGAGACCTGTTCTACAGAATGAAATTTTCAATCGTTGATTGCGATTGAAACATTTTAAAAATTTATACAAAATTGCATTTGATTTTTAATGGGATTTATACAGGATTTTAAAAAAAAACAGATTAGAAATATGTTGGGACTTATACTTAATTTTCGATTACCAAATAATTAGATATCCTATTTTTAAATTGGAAAGAGGTAATAGTGTTATCCTGATTAGTTTCGAATTCGAGTTAAATGTTACAGTACATGGCCTGTACTTACATAATGAAAGTAACCTATTTGTAAGAGATATGCGATGCCCCTTTAGATTACTAATGTAAATAATATGATGCATCATCAGTCTCTCGACAATATAATCTTATTCTAATTATAAATTTACACTTTTAGCTTTTAAATTCGAGCAACGTGTTACTTCGTCCGATTGTGACAGACAGAGCCATCTTTCGATTTGCCGTTTACGTCAAAGCATAACCTTTCAACTCGGCTTCGTAACACGTTTTTATGATGCAGAAAGTTCAGGAGCGTTTATGGGATGAGATGTGTTTGATGGTGAAAAAGTTCAAATGGTGAGATGCGTTTGATGATATTTATTCTAGACGTCGCCCAATTTATTTCTTAAAATTTTATTGAGCACCCTTCCTCAACAATACAAAATAAGCACTTGGAGCCCTGACAGATTTAATGCGCATCAATTTCATACCACGGCGGGTGTTTCGTGGCAACAGGACTCGAAGCCACGACCCGACGGAAACAATATGGCCGCGCGCTCGCAACGACAGTCACCCGGTTATCGCGGCCACCGAATAAATCTCATGTAAGAAAGGCAATAGCAAAAGACTCCATTCATAGCAAAAAAAAAAAAAATTGAAAGAAAAATTCGATTTCCTCTTGATAAATTTGTGAATCTCTCGGCTGAAACAATACCGACCACGTGTTTGGTGACCGCGGTCAAGCGACTTCACATTCTAAGAACATCATTTCTCCCTCTGCCACCGAATGAATGAACACAAAATACGGCGTATCGATTGGTGAATGAAAAGTATTTGATCGGAGTTTGATGTGAAAATAATGACTCTGTTGATGATCGAGTGAGGAGGCTCATCTGTGCCATCACGTTAGTGATGTAAACAAAATTGCCGAAATCAACGTTACGAAATTAGGTGAAGAATAAAAGCATTTTACCGCCTTTTTACCCCTACAATTAGCAATATCAAAGCATACATTCCATTCCATGTTCAGAATATTTGGAATTCTTAGCACACATTTTAGGAACAGGAAAAGTTACGCATACTTCCAAAGAAGTTTTAGTGATTGTGAATAATTGTTTCATAACGTCGCGCTAGAAGCAACACGAGGGATATTGGCGACGGACCTCGTAATTTTGAACCACAGTCAAGTTACGAGGACGACACTGATAAGTGACTTCCACCTCCTAACTCTCACATTACGCCAAAGGGAGGACTTTGAGCCTCGAAAGATTTAACGTGCATCAACCACGTCTGCACGGCGGCGGGTCTTAAGTAGCTTCAGATCTTGAATACTTGACTCGGCGAAGATGGTCGCGAGTCCACGACCATGACCACTAGAGTATCGCGGCCATAACAAATTTAATATCTCGGCACCCTAATGCTTAAAGTCATGAATTTCGAATATGACGATGCATAAACAGAATCGAGGACTTAAATATTAATTCCACCAAAGTAGATGAATGTCTCAAAAGTCCTCACATGGAGCGATGTGGATGTCGCGAGAGTGAGGTACTTGTTCAGAATTCGCCATTGTCATCTGATCGTCGTTTTTATTTTCAAACCTTTACATAGTCTATAACCTTTGTACAATTTTTTAGAGTAATAGTGAGATAGTGACGTAAGAGATATAGTTTTTAGAGAGATAGTGAGGTAAGAACAACTGGAAAAAAATCTTAAATAATGGGATATCTTAATTAAATAAAAATATATAAAAAAAACCTTTTGATTGACGTCATACTATAGATATACAGCGGGTATTTCTTCATTTTGAGTTGAAAATAAGTGACAAAAACAGTACCTGTGTAGATATCACCTGTTCAAAATTCCACATTACACCAAGTGAGAATCTGTAGAACTCTACAAGATGCAAGCATCTGTTGTTTTTCATAGGTTACCTAAATCGTAAATGTGTCGCTAGGTTTCTTCCTAGTGACTCAAGAAAAGTCAAATTTTTCCTGATATCTGTAGAAATCATATCCATCGATAATAAAGATGCGTTTGTCTCAAATGATAATTTCTCTTTAAAATACGCATCATCTCTTTATGACCATATGTACTTACGTCTACAATAAACAAATCAACAAAAATATAAAACAAAATGGGTATTTATTTTATTAAAAGGGCCAAAATGCTCCTAAAGCTTTCTGACGTTCTAACAGCACAATTCACAAATTATTACGTATTTTTCACATTTAGCCCAAAAATTTATATGTATTTGGATTGAATTTTGTGTTTTATGCACAATATTTATCATTGGATTAGATAAAAATACTATTCAAATTTATAAATTGGATTTATTATCAAGTCGTTTCATTACCTTCTAGCTAGTACATTCGATCATCATGAGTGGAAATTGAGAATATATAACAATTCTGATGGAAAATAAAAAGTTAAGCATTAATTAAAAAATATAATTTTTTCCTAAAAATGAGGCCAATAAAATAACATTATTTAATTTTCTAAAAAAATAAAACTGCAACCAATGATGCAATTTAATATTAAGCTTAACAGAAATCTAAATTCTATAAGAATGAACGTTACAGTTAATTTCGTCGAATGAGTGCATTCATTATAAATCAAATAAGGTTCCAAGGAAACTATTTTTCATACATTTGAATACAGCGGAGAAAATTGATGAGAACTTGCAACATTGCTATTTTTTTTACAACGTTTTTTATATATATGTGTAGATGAACTGTCAAAATTTCGATCTTCTCCATACTGCTGAGTTGAATTAATACTTAAAGCAGACTACTTTCAGTAGTTTGCAAAGAATCAGAAATGCTGTTTTGATTTGCATTTATTAGCCACCCAAGGGGCTATTGTTTTAGTTAACCCAAAAATGTCGTACCTGGTCACTTTTCAAAAATTTATCTTACTTGGGCGTATATTTTTGATGTCTGTTATCACCAGTAACAAACTTAGTTTTCAAAAATACGCCATAATAAATTTCTCATAATTTTTTATTGGATTGAAATAAAATATATGCTCGATACCTGCTTTCACCACTAATGAATTCAATTTCCAAAAATATGTCGTAATAAATTTCCCTCAATTTTTTTTATTGGATGAAGTGAAGCAAATATATGCAATAAATATTTTATTTTCGGATCGATTCATGTATTACCTTAAGTCATACGTGAAGTGGAATCCAGACAAGACTGAAAATAAAAATATTATTCAGAATTTTAAGACAGCTGTGAGGCAGCCATTTTTTTCCCTTCAAGAGTTTCAAACTACGTTTTTTTTAAATTTTGTCTTCCTTCTTGGAATGTTTTAGGGTCAAATGATTTTATTATTAATTTACAATTATTAGCCACCCAAGGGGCTGTTGTTTTGGGTGGATCATTTTTGGCGTATCTGATCAATTTTCAATTTCTTATCGTTTGCTTCAATTTTAATTACATTTGGCTGAAATATATTCAATTTAATAATTTATCGTTTCATTAATTTTAACTGCATTTAGCTTAAATGTATCCAATTTAATAATTTATCGTTTCCTTTAATTTTAATATCAAAAAAGTTTACTATTGTCCATTTCTCGATATTCCATTGTTTACTTTAATCCTTATATTTAATTGTGCAATTTAACAATAATCATAAAAATAAAAGCGTACCTTAGTACTGCTACCTTGGTTGCTTGCTTGGTCCCTGCTTGCTTAATCTGTTCTTTGCAAAACTTTGCATATAATTTTTTTTTTAGTTTATTTAATATTTGTTCTAGATAGTACAACCATTCTTCGCTCAAGTGATTTAAAAAATATAGCCATACAGATGACAGGATTAAACTTTTTTAAAAGGTTAAATTTTTAATTAAC
The DNA here is from genome assembly GCA_019974015.1 of Nephila pilipes. Classification (NCBI taxonomy): domain Eukaryota; kingdom Metazoa; phylum Arthropoda; class Arachnida; order Araneae; family Nephilidae; genus Nephila; species Nephila pilipes. The sequence goes on along the minus strand of BMAW01063589.1, from coordinate 117,287 downwards.
ATTTTGAGTAAATTTAAAGGCACTGTAAATTAGCCTCCAAGGAAAGAATGATTTCGTAAATAAAGTAGAAAAAGGAAAGATATAAATTCAAAATTAATGGAACCGAAGCTTTAAGTTTCTTCATTATATATAAAGAAATTTTTCAGACCTTCATAATTAAAAAATCTTAAATTTCTTAAAAATGGGGTTTTTAAAATAACAGTAATTAATTTTTTTTTGAAAAATAAAGCTGTAACCACTGATGAAATATTATACTAAGCTTATTAGAATTTCGAATTCAATGAGAGTGAACGTTACAGTTAATATCATCGTATGAGGGTAGTGGTATACCCATAAATGTTATTTTTTTTTGAGAGTACACATTGTCATCGCCGCGAAAGAAGAAATGTTTTCAGCTTAGAATTACCACTTGGTAATAATTAAAGAATACGCTGTATTAATCTTATTTATCCTAATTAAATCTGTTCAGGATTAATATAATTTTTATCGACTTACAAAAATAAAGATCATTTAGGAAAACAATAAAGATACCATGAGGTTAAAATTTATTATTAACCAGAATTAGTGGAGTTCAACAAGATTCAAAATCTGATAAAAATCGTTTAATGATTGAAAAGACAGTCAAAATTTAAAAATGGTTAAAAAAGGGCGAATACGATGACGTGAAAAATTCTATATATCTTTGTTTTTATGAAGTTTGAATTACTTTTTATTTTTGAAAATTATTTAAGACTTCCGAATAAGCAATATTAAGACTAAACCACGAGTTTCTAACAGTAAATTATATTGAAATTTCCTCTTCACTTTTTCATAACCTAACGAAGACCACTGAAAAACATACGTGGCTTTTGGCATCCAGAATCTTCTAAGAATATCAATTTTTTCTTCGTCTCGCCGCTTACGATGGACGTAATTTAATATGTCATACTTTTCAAATTGGGCTGTCGTATTTATATCAGTTTGAGAGATTTCTCAAGAGTAGTGAATTTTTTAGCTCTGCACTTGTATTTCCATTTCCAATTCAGGTAGCTGATAATCAACATGTCTCTTATTTAATGATCACTTTTATGCTTCAAATTGGCATTTGGAATATTTTTTCACTTAAGTTAAAATAATTTAAAAGCCACTGCGGTTACTTCTTACTCATTGTCGAAATGAAAAAAGTAAGAAAAGGAATCATGCAAATGTAAAGAGATAAATTTAAAAACTTGTCTATTTGAGCAAAAGATAACAGATCGACTCATACCACTGGACTAGTGTTCGCGTACGAAAGCCGAGATTACCACTCATGGACGATTCAAATCCGCAAAGAGTTTATACACTGAGAATGTGCATTTCCAGAGAACTGTTTTAGTCGCTTATAGAACCTTGTCTGAAAGAAAAAGTATGCCCCCTGTAATTTTTTCCCGTTGGAGGGAGCGCTACATCTATTTGAATGACCCTTCTCTCTTCGTCTTTAAATACTGACACAAATGAACATTTCTGAGACAGCAGGAACTTCTCTATTCTTTTCTCAGAAGTCGATTTAGATGGAACCAGTTTTTCTCTTATTGGTTAAAAAAAATGTTAGCATGTGAAGGAAAAAAAATGTTAGTTTTTTAAAGCATACAGCACCTATAATAGTGTAATAAAAGAATTATCTTAAAATATTTCAATTACTAAAAAAGAACTTTGAGTGGTGCATATGTTCCTTTGCACCTGCCCCCTCCTCACCCCCAGAACGCCATTGTATGAGTGTATCAAGTACAAATTAACAAAAAGAATCAAATTAAAAATAATTATTTCAAATCATTTAATTTTTTCATGATTTTTTAGAATCAAAAAGAAATGATTTCCAGAGATACAACAGAGAAATTTGATATGAACGTGTTATATACCATTATTTTTCTTACATATATATGTGTAGTTGAGCAGGCAGTCTTCCTATTTTCTCCACATTTCTAACAGAATCAATATTTGAAGCAGACTACTTTTTAGTAGTTGGCTATAAATCTGAAATGCTATTGCAACTGGTATCTGTTACTCTGAAGCAAGTGTAGTTGATGGGTTTAGAGCAGTCAATAGTAGGGGGATGCTGGTACAGATATCTCTACGCGAGGGATAGGAAAGTTTTCATTTTTCGAACAACGGACTCATTTTTATTAACTTTTTCAACTTTTATTAACTTTTGTTTCATATTTGTGCTAGGTGGCATTCCCGTTCTTTCCTCAAGTGAATAAAAAAATATTGCCATGCAAATGAAAAGATTAAATTTTTTAAACGAGGTTCAATATTTAAATCAATTTTTAAACGAATCATAAAATTAGTCCGCAAGAAAATGATTTAGTAAATAAAATAGCAAGGGGAAGGAAATAAATTTAAAACTATTAGAAGCGAAACCTGTAGTTTATTGATTAAAGAAATTGTTTTTAAGATTTTCATTGTTGAACAATTTAATTTAGAAAAATCTGAACTTCATTAAAAATATTTATAATGAAAAAAAAAAAAAAAAACGCTTATTACATTTTTAATGAAGGTGTAACCTATGATGAAAAGCTACGTTAGGCTTAACAGAAATTAAAATTCAATAAGAATGAAAGTTACATTTAATTTCTTCGCATGGGTGAATTTAAAAACTTAACAACAACCCAATTACGTAGCATTAAATATTTTTTCCACGAGTAATAATATTTTTTAAAAAAGTACATAATAATCAAGATTTTAGAAAAATATTTAGTATAATTTAATTTTAATGAGGAACAAGCAAATGAATAAATATTACGATCGCCGAAAGAATCTGTGAAGCATATAATTTGCAACACAAATACACATAGACCATGACTTCATATGCGCCAGATCTATGATTAGAGCAACAAAAACCTTAAGAAATAGCGAAGAGGGAATAGAAATGCACTCAAGAATTGTGTGGTTAAAATTTGTTAAAGATTCCACTAATTAATACTTTTTATTCTTTTTTCAAAGAGGGTTATATTTTCCTGGTTTCTGATGATTACCGTTTTATTAAAACCGATAAATTTCTAGATAAGACAATTTTGAATTTTTTTTAAAAAAAAATCCGACATTGACGCTTTTTGGCGCTATTTTCAAAAATTCGCTAAAATCGGCTGATTAATTTACACGCTGTGGTGAAAACTCGTAATCTTCCATCATTTCGTTCCAAACCTAGCCTATTAAGAATACAAAAATATCGCTTTACCGTTATTAGATAAGAAAAATGTTTAAGAATCATGGAAGAATATTATTAAAAAGTATAAATAATTGATTTAAAGAAAATAAATTCAAAAAGAAAAGTTTTTGAGTAAATCAATACTGCTACCGTCTGTTCATGGTGAAAATAATAATTCGATATAAAAACCAACGTTTTTAAAAACAACGTTTTTATATGGTGGCAAAGTTTATTAGAGAAAATTATTGAAATATTAGTTAAAACTGTTAGCTATTTTTAACTTTAAAATTTACTTAAAAAGAGACATTTGTGAGAGTATTAAAAAATTCATAATACTCATAAAATCGAAACATGCATTGGAAAGTTTGTAAGTCATTCTATTAAAAAAAAAAAAAATGGGAACCAGAATTCTGAAAAAATTATTGTGATAAGACATGGCGCCAAATATTGGAAACTTTCTTTCTTGCCAATGATTACTGACTAAAAGTCAGCAACCCTTACTATCTCGGAGATAGTAAAAGAGAGATAGTATCTCCCCTTTGTGAGTACAAAAATTTTACGATACCTCATGCTGCGTGGGGAGTGCCCGGTGTTCCCAGAGGGGGAAATTTTTCCCCCCAATCCTAAAAGCGCCGAGAGGAAAGAATATTTTGACTTTTTAAAATTATTGAAATATTAGTTAAAACTTGTCGCAAATGTCTAAATATTGCATTGCTAGGCAAGTAAGAACGATTCTTAAAGTTTCAGAGCTCTAGCTTGATGGGAAGTTGGTTAAATTAACGATCGAAAATTTGATGACACACACACTCACACACCAAGTGAAATTCAGAAAAACGTTTTAAAAAGGGTATGGAATAGCAAAACCTTTTGATGTTGTCTTGATATCAGAACTACTCATCATATAACTATGATCATTATTTTTCGAACATAGTTTTCCCATTTTTTTTTTATTTCAACATATAAAAAGAAATTACGAAATATTGCTTTTGGAAATAAAAAAAAACAACCTAGAAGTCTTTTTAAAAATAATCACTCTTCATAAGTATTGAAGGATTGGTTGGTTGATTTTTCGTGGAATGTGGAGCAACGAAGGCTATCATCTCTCTGAAAATATTCTTTTACTTCAATAAATATAAAAGAATTTCATCTTCTGCAAGAATGCTCTGAACACTTTCATATTAGCTACTATAATGCCCGGACGCTCTTTGGAAGTAATATATATTGCATTATGGGTAAAAAAAAAATCTTGAGTATGTTCCACTAATATTTCCGGGGGACACATGTTTTCCGCAAGCCAAAGGAATATGTTCGAAATCGTTTATACGGTTACAGGTACTACACATTGTATTAACCTACAAATAAAATTTGTCCTAAGCCCCGGGAGCTATGATAATTTTACTTATTATTATCTTAGTAGTTCCTCTCTTCTGCTTTTTGCCATTTGAATATGATAAATATGGTTGGGATGTTTCCTTGAATTTCAAATTATTTGCTTGAATAAAAAATTTCAATTGTTCTTTCCATTCTGCTTCTGAACATATTTCTATCGATGATTTCTGAGGTTATTCAGCCAATGTAAATATTGGACTGTACCGATCTTGTGAGATAGTCCGCCTGTTATTTCCCGAAAGGTTTTGAGTGTCCTGGAATCCAAAGTAATATCGTATGATCATGAAAAGATGATTGAATAAATATTTATCTTGCTATCTTTGCTCCCAAAATATGATGATTACCTTAAAAATAAAATATTGATTATGTGCTGCCAACGTAATACTGCTGAATTTCTTAAGAATAGTATCTGAATTCCCTGTTTATAAGTTCGTTTTTTTTGTCGTAATATCATTTATATTTTATGGACTAGCTTAAAAAACTACTTTTACGTACTAGAATATCTCAAGTTGCAAATTTATTCAAAATAAATCAATAATAGATTTTATATTTTGTTTCTGTGAATCTAAAATTTGGAAACAGTTACCATCTTAACGATGAAAGAAAAATACAAATTTGTTATTTAATATTGAAAAAATACGTTTGATATAGAGAAATACTGATAATTATTTCTTAATCAATAAATTAACGTAATATAGTCATTAAGAAGACAAAAGAGTATTAATTATAAGAAATTAATTCAATATAATTGTGGACGAGCATTTTATTGTTGTATATAATTTTAACAATCGATTTAAAGAAATTGTAAAATCATTAATAGATATTTATTTTCACGTTATATATTTGTATACATTTTGTGGCTAAAATTGTGGATTAATGAATGTTGCGCAAGCAGTTAATAATCGTGACGTAGTAATATTTTATTATGTAACTCACCTTCAAATTTTAGGAAAGAAACAGAAAGGAATCATTTTTTTTTTTTATTTGTATTTAAAACCGTTAAATCATATTAGTTACCAAGGTTGAGCAAATAAAATCGAAGAAAATACTTATTCGAAATTAATATTATTAAAAGATCGACGAAGATTAATTCCCTTTTCTTTTTAAAAAACGAAAGATAATTATGACATCGAATTAGCAGAAGTAAAAATAATTCATCTGTTGAAACTCATCGAAAAACGAGTTTCACGTTTAAAAAAAAATGACTACAGAGAGAGTAACAGAATTTGCGAAATTCGTTCTATCATATTTTCGAATGACATATAGAATTTCCAAATAATCATTAAGTTAAACAAATATCTGCGATTAACGCTTGATTTGTGTACGTGAGGGGAAACGCCTTCAGTTACGGCATCATTTTCATTTTCATTCTTTTCTGTTTCACGGGCATGACCTTGAAAGTGAAAGCCTGTTCGAAAGGAGAGTTCAATTCACCGTGTAACAGGTAGTTTTCGCCGATGGGCATTGAATAATCCGTCAAGGAGAAACAGAACTTCACTCACCATTACGTCACATAGCACTATACTGTTTTCCCTTGTCTATATGATAATTACGCAAACGCAGAGCTCCGCGTTTCACTTTTTACAAATCGCGAAGGAATAATTTAAATGGAAAGTAAACAATTTTTTATTAAAACGAGCTCTTCGTGAAGTTTGGAATTAAAATGTCAGCATATTTTTATAAAGTAAAATATATTTCGTGACGCTTGCAAACTACTACGACAAATCGTTGCTTTCGCTGTGATGCTGCCCCCTCCCCCACGTTACTTCCCCCCAATTATCTACGTATCTTTGTTATAGTCACTCGTAAGGCATATTCTAGAAAGGCGCTTACTTAAAAGCGTCATAAAATTAATAAATTTGTAATTCTTTTTGAGAATTTTATTTTCAAAGCGAAACTGTGCGTAAAAAGCAACAAACTAAAACGATTCGATAAGAGATAAGCACAAAGAAAAATGTTCGACAACTATGTCTGACTTTAAAAGGTATCTATGAATTGAATTAAAATTAATGCATTTCTGCTCCTTTTTGTTTTATCTTGTTAAAACACTTAACACGATGTTTTAAGAAACGATTTCCACTTATATTTATATGCCTATTTTTAAATGAGATATTACCACAAATTTGTCAAACCAAATATACTTGTGAATTCTTTATTTTCAAAAAAATTTCACGAAAAACATAAAAGAATTATTTGTTTTAATGAATAAAATCTTTTTGAAAATTCACGTCTCTCTTACATCAGTTTTTTTTTTAAAAAAAATGCGTTATGAAAAAAAAAAATCATTTCGTTATTTTTCATACAGAAAAGAACAATATTAACTTCAATTATTTCATATATAATTGTGAGTCATCGTATTTTAAGAAATAACATTTTTTTTCTATCAAGCTTTTATTTGAAGAGGGATTAAAATGTATAAAAGTAATTTTTCTAATGTAAAATAATGTATAATTTATAAAAGCTTTAGGAGCTTAACTAAGACACCAAAGTAATGTGATAGATAAATTAAGTATCACAGCTACATTCTTGTACATGAGTTCAAAAAAAAAAAAAAAAAAATTAACATCTCCTCACCTTTACAAATTCTATATTTTACAGTTAAAAAAAATGTGTTGAACCTTTTTGACCATCTTTAAATAAAAGCTCGATTATTATTTTTTTTTAAAAAAAAATGGCTTTTTTACATGTAATTATTTAATTATTTTTAGTCTGAAAATTTAGGATAGTAAAAAGCAATGACGTGAGCTATACGTGTGTGCAAATTTTCAACTCAATTGAATGTTGTTAAGTGCTCCCACAACCACAGCCCCCACAGCTCCCACAACCCCATAATCCCATCACTGTTTGAGCATACCATTGTGTTTATTATCCCCTGAGTTATACGTGTGTGCCAAATTTCATTTTTATCGTACGATAGGAACAGAGTTAAAACTCGAGAATAAATTTTGAACAGTGATGACATTTTTAACATTCACATGAACATAACAAATTAAATAATGGTTCAAAAAAAAAAAAACGGTAAATACAAAATGGGCGTTTAATATGAAGTTTAATGAAGAAGTAATAACTTCGTGGCCATTACTTATTTACTTCTTTCTCGATTTTCAAAGTTATTGTTGCTCCCGAAACCTGCATGAATCCTTTATGGTACAGGGTAGCCTAGGGGTCAAGGTCGCGGACTCGTGGCCGGCTTTTTCGTCGAGCCGTGGATTTCTATCCTAGTGCCACAAAGACCTACCATGTAGCGAGGCTGATGCACGTTAAATCTTTCGAGGTTCAAAGCCTCCCTGTTGAGGTGGTGTGGTAGTTTGGAGAGGTAGGTGCTATCTCAGATGTCGTCCTCGTCACATGACCGAGGCTCATAATTATGAAGTCTGTCGCCAATAGCCCTCGTGTAACTTTTCAGTGCGACGTTAATAAACAATCACAATCCTTTCATTAGGATGGGGGGGGAAGTCAGGACATAAATAATATATATATATATATATATATATATATTATTTTGTGAAAATAATGTTTTAATTCAGTATTTTATGATTCGACTTAGCATTGTAAAAAACTCACTAATTAATAAAATTGTTCACTTACGTAATTTGCTTTTGAAATCTTTGACATCTGACAAGTGAAGAATAATATAATGAACATTCTGCGTCGTATTTGTGGTAAAGAGATGTTTTTATTAGATTACAAATAGTAGCAAAACATCTCATTTTAAAATTACGAATAGTTCCTCATAACTGACTGAAATGTAAGTTGCATCTTGCAGTCTCGTATTCTCACCAGATTGCAAGATGAAAACATTCAAGAAAAGTATCTCTGTTAGATGACAAATGGCGTCATCATCATTTTGCATCAAGTTGTCTTCGTCGATGAGTTTAGTTTTAGTTTCTTATCAACGTCGCACTAGAAGCAGCACGAGGGCTATTGGCGACGGACCTCGTAATTTTGAACCACGGTCAAGTGACGAGGACGACAACTGAGCTGGCACCCCTTCTCCTAACATCCACACGACACCAACGGGAGAACTTTAAGCACCGACATATTTAACGTGCAACAGATACAGCTATACGGCGGGTCTTTGTCGGTCAAGGCTCGAACCCGCGACTGAACGAAAACTGCCGGCCAAGAATCCGATACCATGACCACTAGGCTACTGCTTCTCCTTCTTCTTCGACGAGACCTGGATTCATCATTACACACCGAAAACGACCAAAATAGTGAGTTGATTCCGGTGAATTTTCTCCAAAAAATGCGAAGACGATCTCATCGACCGGAAAAATAGTTGCGAAGACATTTGGAATAGGAAGGACGTCATACTCATGAACTTGTTAGAAAAACGGAAAACGATCATTGGATAAGACAACAGTCACTATCCCATTCTCATTCCAAATGAGGAAACTTTTTGAACTGCCCGTTGCAAAGTAGGATTGTTTATTTAAGTCTCACTGAGGAGCAACACGAGGGCTATTGGCGACGGCCCTCGTAGTTTTGAACCCTCTGGTAACAACTTCACTAACCTTCGAAACTTGTCACTTCCATATCCAGCAGCAGTGGATCTTTATTTTTATTCTCACCACTGGAAATCCGGCATCTACTGAAAGTGAGTTTTAGTTTTAGTTTTTATTAACGTCGCACTAGAAGCAACACGAGGGCTATTGGCGACGGACCTCGTAATTTTGAACCATGGTCAAGTGACGAGGACGGCACCTGAGCTGGCACCACCCTCTCCTAACATCCACACCACGCCAACGGGAGGCCTTTGGACCTAGACAGATTTAACGTGCATCAGCCCCGGCTACACGGCGGGTCTTTGGCGGCCAAGGATCGAACTCGCGACTGAACGAAAACCGCTGGTCGCTAGTCCACGACCTTGACCCCTAGGCTACCGCGGCCCCCACTGAAAGTGAGAGGGGGAAGAAGAAAACCGAAACGGGGGTTCTGTGCAGACATTTTGACGTCATCCCTCTATAAGTCAAAGTTCCTAAAAAACTAACAACCAATGAAGAGAAAACTGATTAGAAGAGTGATTGATTGTTTGTCAACGTCGCATTCCGAAAAACAACGCGTGGACTATTGGCGACGGACCTCGTAATTTGGAGCCTTAGTCGTGACACCTGCGATGGCACATCCCTCTCCAATGGGAGGACTTGGAACCTCGATCAGATTTCATGTTTATCTGCCTCGCTATACAGTGAGCCTTTATTGGCCTCAGGGATCGAGCCCATGTTAGGCCGCAGTTTGCACCCATGACTATTAACTAGCAAAAAGTATGAATGAAAATGATAAAATTGTTTTTCCCAATACAGAATTTCAATTCATTGGGAAAGGTCTCCACTCCTATTCTAAAATCTGTTTTTATTTCAGCTTTCGTTGACGTGACAATGATGAATACGTGCAGCATTTAAATTGGTGTGCAACAAACAAATTGTCGCTTGACTGTGTCAAATTCGAGTTCTACGCGGTATTCATTGGCGGATAATTAACTGCTTCATAAATACATTCAACAGGCAACTAAGTTAAAAAAAAATTTTAAAACAATTTTAAATTAGTATTAAATTAGTAATCGGAATTAGTATCGATTCAGTAAATTCCCAAAGATTCAATTACATTTGACTAAACGCGAAGAAGTTTTGTACTTTATTTCTGAAGATTTATTCATTGTATGAACATTTAGAAATGCAGCGAATGTTTTGCAAAAAAAGAAAAATGTAGGACAATGAAAAAGCACCTGAACAGTTGTTTGTGAACTTTGCCATCACAGCTTGATTTAGGGGAGTCTATTTTGAAAAGGTAAAGTTATTTATAAACCGAATATAAAGGTCACAGATCGATACCGTTTCTGCACAATTTTATCGTGTTTTACATCAAAAATCTTGAGGAAGTGTGGGTTTGAAATGATTCCAGGGAAATGTAATTTTTTTACACACGCAGTTAAAGGACCACATCGAAATATTTTTGAAATAATTATGCAAGAAGTTATATTCAGATAATTAGAATAGAACTTTTTACGAATGGCTATTGCAGTCCGCTTACCACAGCCAATAACTCTGAAATTTCGAAGAAACTGTCAGACGACGAGGTCGGCACCCTAATCTTCTAAATTTTACACCACTTAGATCCTCGACAGATTTAACTTGCATTAATCTCTCTACACGACGAATCTTTAGTGAAAACAGGGTTCAAGCCCTCGGCTCGACTAAAGAATCTCCGGCTACAGGCTCGATGCCAAGATTACATCTCTATTTTATACTATATAAAACTGCAGCTTTTAAAAATTTTATTTGTTACATTCAAATTGAAGTGTACTTTTGTCGAACATAAAAATATATGAATAGCTTTGCGAGGTTCGCTCTTACTTTTGTTACGATCATGGTTACGAACTCACGGCCGGCGTTGTCTCCGACGAATCGTGGACTCGATCCCTTACGCCACTAAAGCGAGGCTAATGCACGTAAAATCTGTTGGAGCTCAAAGCCTTCACGTTACGGTAATGTATAAGTTTGGAGACTGCGGTGCCGGCTCAAATATTGTCTTTATCACTTGACCACCGTTTAAGCTTACAAATTTCGTCGCTCTCAACTCTCGTGTCGCTTTTAATGTGTTGTTGATAAGTATTCATATTTGCCTCTAGTGCCATAATTAAACCAAATATACTTACACTAAGAAGTCAGTAACTTATACAAGAAGACATTAGACAAATCTCACCCACAATATTTATTCAAAAGACTTGCACTATAATTATAAATGAATTCCTGCTCTCCGAGGTAACACCTTAGTTATATTCGCCCGTCTCACTAATTCCGAAGTAAGAGTGTCTTACCGAAACTTTAACATTTGAAGTCGACTTGATTCTTGACCTCGTTACGATCACTCTCACTCGAAGCAACTCCTAATCTCGTCTTACCACCTGTAAGGCATATACTCAACGCTAGTGACACTCAACCTCTATCCGCTAGACTTCCTTTTGCTTATGTGCTTTCCTATCTAAATCACTTCACTTTAATTCTACCTGCCTCTAATTTACGTAATCACGTTTCATTTTTGTTGGGAAGAAATTGTTATTTATAGCAATCAATCTTAATAAAAGTCCCCAAGGTTTATGAAGAGAAAACCGCGAATAGCCCAACGTCACAAACCTATTGAGCGACGAATTCGTCATAGACTATTGCCAAACAAAGAGACCAAAATTTGTGTCCAACGAAAGATATATTTGTTGTCCCAAAGAAATATAGTAAAAAATAAAGAAACAATTTAAATTTAAACGCAGCGTTGCATTGATTCAATAATTGCTTAATATTTAGTTCGATTTTTGTAAAATCTTCAAGCAAAACTGTTTGCTAATTTTCTCGAGTTATACGATTTCCTATTTTATCAGTTGTTAGTTTTCGTGACTGAATAAATGTGTTCATTACGCTAACCCAAAGTGTTTCGCGTATTTGCATTACCTTGCAAAGATTACTTCGAATGACGCAAAAGTAGGAGAGCGTCATCATTAAATTTATTCCGCAGTCGTTTCGCATGACGGAGAATTGAAACTGTACTAATTAGGATTTCAGAAGAAAAAAAATAGCAAACAAGGTTGTACTTAATAATTAGAAAGAAGCCTTTAAGTGTAAGTCTATTTCATTAATTTTCGGTTATTTAATTTTACTAATATTTTAGATAACTAAGTAAAATATGCTAAATTAATTGGTTCTAATAAAATTAAATGCATCTCACATAATATTAATTACATATTATAATTGTTTCTTTATATGTGAACTGACTTCACATAAGAAATTTAAGATTTTTATATTTGGATTTTTCTATTCCTTACGTTCTTTTGCTGATGGGGAGGGGGGACTATAAAATTCGATTTTCGCAATGCAGTATTCAGAAGACTACTAGAGTCATATAGAACGTGATCATCCTCTTCTATCATCAGCCCGCGATCATAATGGTACCTTAAAACATCGAAGATAACTATTTCAATTTTTCATACAAATTAAGGTGTTGATAACGCGGTATATTTACTAATGGAAATGCGATATTTTTCTAAAAAGACCTGTGTTAGACGACAGGTAGTATCGATAAGGTAAGTTGGTGTTATCATTGTGTGCTGCCATCTGTTGAACGGTGCCACGCTTAATCGAAGATCGATTTTGATTTGGCAGCCACTTGCCACCAAATAAAACTTTGAGTGGTGCCGCAACGAATTGTCACCCCCAATGAGACCTGGATTCATGATTATACATCTGAAATTAAGCAACAATCAAAACAATGGGTTGATTCCAGGTGAATCTATTCCAAAGAAGGCGAAGAAGGTCTTCTCTACCGGAATAGTCGCGGCGACGTTTTTTTTTTCAAATGGAAAGGACGGAAAAGTGTGGAAAACTGTGATCACTGGATATGCGACATATTTTGGACAGCTACCTCCTCGCTCCCCACAAAATGCATTTGGAATAAGATAGTGTCCAGTAAATACTTTCAAACTACGCCACAAAGACAGGGGTGCACGTACATCACCATATTCGATGCATTGATACTCGGTCTGGATTGTCCTTGATTCAACTATTACTTACACTTGCATACGTTCTTACATTTACCTTGCACATCCGCATTTACACCTTCCTCTCTTTACGTACTTGAAGAAGGTACCCTTTACTTAGCAACCGGGTCAGGTGCCCGTGGACACCCTACGGCATGTCATTAGATATGTAGTATGTACCCCATTTTCTGGGCTCCACACCAGGTGATATCTCAGAGAGCTGAGAACACTGAGGCGTCAAGCATGAGCAAAATGTCTTCTAGTTTTGCTACCTGAGGAGAGTGATCCTTTATTTAAACACCTACAGAAAGTGTCCCCTTGTTAAACTGTGTTACTCCACTCCCATCCCTAACTGGATACTTTTAGAATTCCCCACGTAAAAGAATACCCTCCTTCCGATGGCTTTTTCAATAACGTCTCTTTTAGAAGCAATACGAGAGCTGTTAGTGATGGACCTCGTAATTTTGAATCTCTGTCAGGTGATGAGGAGGACACCTGGGCTTTCACCTTCCTCTCCAAACTACCACATCACGCCAACGGGAGGACAGGAAACCTCGACCAGATTTAGTGTGAATCAGGCCCGCTACACGACGGATCTTGAGTGGCATCAGGGCTCTGACCCACGACTCGATGTGAACAATACGGCTGCGAGTTCGACACCCTAACCACTAGGATCATTGGCCTTAAAAGTTATAGCTACGATTTTGTAGAATGAGGGTGTAGTACTCATGGACTTCTCAGAAAACGAAAAAAGAATCAGTGGAGTACTATGAATTACCTCGTCTCTAACTAGACTACTTTTTGAAACGGCCTCGTACGATTTCGGCAAAAATTAGAGTTCTAAAAAAAGTTGAATTTCATCATTAAAATAATAAAAAGGCAATTATTATTAACTTTTGTTAATATTAAGGCACTGGATTAAATAATTTAAATTTTATGTTAAATAAATCTACTTGACCCTGTATAAGCCCATTTATTCTCAAAGAAAATAGGAGTTAAAGATATCCGAGAAGGAGATATAGACACGAAAAAAAAGTAAAAACAGCGAATTAGTCACCGCAACCAAGATTTTTTTGTGTGCGTCTCGTATTTCAAGCTTGCCCCTCCGTAAAATACAATCATCTACCGAGGAACTTCTCTTGTGTCTTGAAACAAAAGGAAGAATCAGTTTCCTAATTTACGCCACCAAACTACTTTAACGGCTCCATTGTATACCGCACAACAGAGGTAAGGAAACATTTGGGGAGCAATTACTGCCCGTTTCGTTCGTATCCTGGAGGGAAAAAAATTACAATTAAGAGTCAGAAGAACCGTTTCTAAAAATAGAAACACGGAAAGCATCTGAATAAACACAATTTAATGCATGCCGTGTTATGTGTCGTGTAAATTTGTAACCTGAGAAGAAAAAGAAGAATCTGAACAAACAGATAAAACTGGATCCAAAAGTTAAAAAACAAACAAACATAAGGTTTGATAAAAAAAAAATAATACCTCCGTCATTGTAACTTTTTAAAACATGCCTTTTTACTCGATTCACACAAATCTTCCTGTACCTGAAAGCTACGAGAGTCCTCCATGTAATATATGCATGTAAAAATGGTCGAGGTCCCAAGTCGTCCCATAGTGGGGCGTGGAAGTTTGGAGCGGAAGGCATCGCTCTCATCATCCTCAAAAGTCCGACTCCAACAGCCCTCGTGTTGCTTTTCAACGCGACTTAATAAACAACAAATATCAGATCTGCGTGATAGGTGTATTCCTAGGTGTAACTGGTGTACTAAGAATTGAAGATCCACATGGAAATAAAGTTGAAGCAATGAGGCGTCACTGCTTCCTGCATCTTTCACTTCTTCCCAAAGATCAAAGAGCACCTTTATAAATACCGCTTTCGTTCTGAGGATGAAGGGAAGACGGCTATTAAAGCTTGGTGTCAACCACTACCACCGGAATTCAGCAACGGGTTCGCCCGCCTACATTGGCGCAAATGAGTGGAAAGAGGTCATGTCGGATAGTGAATGCTGCATTATACAAGGAACACTCGTAGATTTCTGGAACAATAAAAAAAAATTTAGAAAATTGGGTAAGAAATTTAAAGTTATTGTCTTGAAAGCATTACTTTTTAATCGCGCTTCGTGTACTATAAGTAGCTTGCGTATCGTGCACACAAAATGGAATGTAAAATGTAATTAATTTCTCATATCACGGTCGAAGTTTTTACACGACGAGCACTTTGTGCGGCGTTTCTTACCCCATACTTTTAATCACGCGGATTAAAATTTTCGTCGGGAGGCTCGAAAAAAACTTTAATGATTTTTCAAACATTCGTTATCAATATTTTGCATTCGATTTTTCATCGAAGAAAACTAAATCACGAAATCTAGAAATTTCTCTTTTTTTAAATATATCAAGTCTCATTGATCATTTAAGCGACATATATACTGTGAAAGTAATTTTCCTCAATACATATATACTTGATATGAGATATTTCTTGGCAGTGATTTGGCGGTTTATATGCTTTTTTTAAATTTAGCGCTAAACGAACTACAGGGTGGATGAAACGGAACTAGGAACTAGGGCCATTCAATAGGACCTTAGGAATTTCAAGAAAGGAAACTCGTAGCATCGAAATTGGTTTGTTTTTATTAAGCATCGTGACTCGCTAGACAGTTGTCTGAGACTCAGTTACTCGTATTCGTCATCATGACGTTTTTTGTGCCTCAAACATTCTTCTCATAAGGTTTCCGGCCCATGAGATCATTCTCGCCTTCTTTGGAAAAGATTCACCGGAAGCAACCCAACGATTTGATTTCCGGTGCATCATGATGAATCCAGGTCTTTTCGACAGTGACAACTCGACGCAACAGCTATCAAATTTTGATTTGGCAGAAAATTATTACCAAATCCGAACTAACTTATGAATCAATGTCACATTTGTCTCGGTTCTGTTTTACAGATGGGAGCACTCAATGGGAACAGCACTTTATCTTATGGATGCCTGTCTTCAAATACAAGTACTTTTTGAACCACTCTCGTACATTTTGCATTAAATCTGTATCTTATGTTACACGACATGAGGCACAGAATTTAATTTTCCTCATTGTGAAAGAATTATTACAGTAGCGGTTCATGACAGGCGTTGTTTTCGGCAAGCCGTAGATTCAAGTGCTGATGCCACTAACGATCCATTAAATAGCGAAATGGATGCCCATTAAATCTTATGAGGTTCATATTGGGACGGCGTGGAAGCTTTGGAGAGTAAAGAACCGGTTCAGGTGTCGTCATCGATATTTGACCGAGATTTAGAATTACTATTATCCGTCGCTAATAGGTTTCATATTGCTTTGCAGTGCAACGTTGATAAAACAATTACTCAACATGTTTACTTCGCTAAATAAACAAACATTAATTTTAATAAAGGGATTATACCTTTACTCACTTTTCCTGTTAAATCAATCACTCAATTTTAAAATATATGAATTTTAATAACAATAAGCTATCGTGGTTACCTTTTAACGGAATTATTATCTTAATCATTATCGATATAAAGAATTAAGAACACGTTTATTGTACTTGTAATGAAGAAAATTATAGGCGGCGAGAGACAGATATATATATATATATATATATAAAATAAAATCTGGCTTCAATTAATTCTAACGACTGGAAAAACATATTTACATATTTTAAGTTGAAAAATTTTCTCATTCAATTGTAAGTCCTGAACACTTACACACATCACAAAAAATGAAGATATTTTTTTTTAAAATTTACTTGAAGATTACGCAGCCAATCTTATTTCAAAGTGAAATCTTGTTAGTTGTAATGAAGTAGAAGGAAAAAAATGAAAAACACGGGGCTATCCGTAATATGTTTCCTTTCTTAGTTCTTGAAAAAGAATTTTGGTTTTTAGATTTTCACACTTTCAATTCTAATATTATACAAAACACGCTTTTTGTGAGGGCTGGTGAAGATCGTTTGGCCACATCTCTATTTTTCTCCATAAATACATTTCTACCTAGCTTCTTTTATACAAAAGAAGGAATGAAAAAAAAAAGACGCAACTTTTTAAATTTTTATGAACAGAGCTTTGGTTATATTTGAAATAAGTCGAACGTAAATAAGAGAAAAGAAGCCAAAAAAAATCGCATCCTCTTCATTCCAGTTTCCTCTAATCCTTAGTGATAAGTTGACAAGGTTATAAAAAATAAAACTTTTTGATGAGAAAGAGCAGAATAAGCATAATATAAAGTATAATAAATATACAGGGTTCATCAAAATGGCTCATCCGATTTCAAAATTCCTTATTTTCAAAAATGAACGACACAGAATGATTAGTAATACATAACACAAAGGAAAATGTGGAAGTTTTCTATTGTGAATAGTTGAGGGTCTTCTTGTGCTTTTCCTGAAGCTGTTTCACGAAAGCTGTTTTGAAAGTTTTTTTACGGAGCTACCTTGCAGTTGGATCGGTCGCAGTGGGTCAGATGACTCTACGTCACGCAGCTGGCACCTGATAATGGCCTCATGCGATTTCTTCCTTTGGGGGTTGTAAGAGAAAAAGTGTATGTGCCACCTTTACCAACAAATTTATGTGAACTTAAACAATGAATTTATGTTGCTGTATAAACTGTCTTCTGGTGTTAACAGTTGAGGTGAGGGACCCTTTATTTAAACACCCATAGAAAGTGTCCCCTTTTTAAACTGTGTTACTCCACGCCAATCCCTAACGGAGGTACTTTTAGAATCTCCCACGCAAAAGAATACCCACCCACCCCTTCCGATGGCTTTTTCATTAACGTCTCTTTTGGAAGCAGCACGAGAGCTGTTGGTGATGGAACTCGCCCTCTCCAAACTACCACATCACGTCAACGGGAGGACATGAAACCTCGGCCAGATTTAACGTGCATCAGCGCCGTTACATGACGGATCTTGAGTGGCATCAGGACTCTGACCCACGACTCGATGTGAACAATACGGCTGCGAGTTCGACACCCTAACCACTAGGATCATTGGCCTTAAAAGTTATAACTACGATTTTGTACAATGAGGGCGTCGTACTCATGGACTTCTCAGAAAATGAAAAAGAATCAGTGGAGTACTATGAATTACCTCGTTTTTAACTAGACTACTTTTTGAAACGGCCTCGCACAATTTTCGCAAAACAGCTTGCAAACTATCGATTGCTGACAGTTGTAAATGTGTTTTGGAATAACAAGTGGAAAAAGACGCGTTGATATGATACAATTTTGTTTACCTCTGCAACGAAAGAATCTGCAATGAAGCAAATGAATTCATGATATTAGAAACATTGAAGTTTAAAATTTATTCTAAATAACATAATCAACCGAAAAATCAGAATGCTATTTTTTCCCGTGAGAGCCACACTCTTCCACTAAAAGCACAGATCAACGTTTTAGTGGGGGAGGAGATTCACAACTTCTCCAATCTATATAATAAAATCGTAAAAAATCTTTTTGTTTCAGCAAAATAATCAAATAACAAAAAAGCTGGAATCAGTAATGTTTAGAATTCATAGGTGGATTCCATGGAAAAAACAAGAAAATTATGAGCAATTTACATCAAACGTTCATTAAACTTTGGAATAACGAATGAAAAAAAAAAGTCATTATTGTTTAATGTTAGGAAACATCGATCTTTTTGGCTTAAAATGAAAAACAGCTTGTCTTATTTAATCATAAAATTTATTTATTGGTTCTAGTTTCAGGAAAAATCATTCTTTATATTTTTTTTTTCGTTACCTGAATCGTTCAATGTTCCGATAATCGCCAGTGCACGTGCATTTGCAGTCAGATACTCTTATCTAACACAAATATGTGTACAATTATAATAAAGACAAAACTGATTTCAGTACCGATTTCATAGAAATCGGTAATTGAAAAATATTCCACGCTTACAAATAAAACAGAGAGCTCATATAAGAAACAATGCTGTCCACTTCAGTGATGAACCATTATTAATTATAACATTAAATTATTAATAAAAGCACATATGATTAAAAAATTAAACACTTTTATGCTCCGTCTTTTATTTTTTTAGCAATATGCGTATTATTTATACATTACCCACGTTTTTTTAAACTACTTTTTAATTTTTGGAATCCATTCTTGCTTTTTGCGCTAGTATATTGTTAGGCAAGCACACTTTCCATATTTTTCAGGAAACTAACAACCCTGTTGGGGAGGGACTATTCAAATAAAGAGGAAGTAGGAACGCTTGGTCCGCTTCCCCATCTGTAAACCCACCGCGAATGGAATTCCCGCCCATCAGATGTTTTCGAAAGGGTCGCTCTTTTCACACCACATTTTTTTTTTTTTTTTTTTTTTTTTTAAGAATCCTTTGTATGTATACATCTCTCTTCAAAATGCGTGTTGGAAAAAATAGGGTACCCCCCCCTTCCTTTTTTTTACCTAACAGGTGCTGCTACCTGTCGGTTTACGTATAAAATAGGATGAATTGTCTTTGTCAAGCAGTTTGCAGTCGTTTCCAACCCCTGAAAGACGCTTTCGTTTAATATCCGCGAATTTTGCTAAAAACTGAAAAAACATTTTATTTGTAAGGCCACCCACTACACCAGCTACACAGCTGTAGCTTTGATTTATGTTCAAGGTGAGTGAAACAATGTTTGATAAGATCATTCTTCTACGTGTTGAAGATTTCGTAGCATCTGTAAGTTGTTCTCGTTTCAATTGTCGCCATGTTTAGTGTGACTAGTCCTATTGGGCAAAACTAGGTACTCGTAGTGGGTTGATAAGCCCCTGGTAACAAACCACCACCATCTTTTATATGTAAACCTCCATCTTCGAGAGTACCATTTCCAAATCTGGAAGAAATGGAATTTTATTTCCAATCTCTCTAGTAGATATTCGACCTCTTCCTTTCGGAAGAGGGAAAGAAAAGAAGAAAATCAACTGAAACGAGGGTTCTACAGACTTTATAATATCATCCCTCTACAAATCCAAACTGAAGTTTCCAGATCTTAAAAAAAGCACCAGCCAAAGAGAGAAAACTCGTCAGAAGAGTGAATGAGTGAGTGGTTGCTCATAAATGTAAATGAAAAACAACGGGAAAGCTGCTGGCGGCGGACCTCTTCATTTTGAGACATGTTCAAGCAACGAGGACGACATCTGGGCAGGTACTTCTCTCACCAAACTTCCACACCATACCAACGAGAAGACATGGAATCTCGACCAGATTTAATCTGCATCAGCCTCACTATACGGAGGGTCTTTGCTGTCATCGTGGCGCGAACCCACGACTCAACGAGAACAACACAGGCCGGGAGTCAGAGACCATGACTACTAGGTTGCCACACTTGTCAGAAGAAAGAAGAGCCTTTAGAAAAAGGAAAGTCAAAGGAGGTAGGAAAAGAAGGTAGAACCGCGAGGGAAGAATTGCAAGAAAAAAAAAATGGAAGATTAGAATAGATTAGCCTTCTGAGGAGGAGACAGAAAACTGGCTGCCTTCAATTCACTACAAAGATAGAGTTTAGTCATACATGCAACCAACTTATGCTTGATATGCTTGCTCGATGGTTATTTTGCAATATTTGTAGGAATTGCACCCATGATGCCTTCAAGGGACAGGACCCTAATGGTGAAGATGACTTTGCTTGAGAGTTATGCAAGAGACTACTTCCCCAAATCCGAATGCATTAACAGAATTTTCATCTACTACTTTTGTTTCTACAAGTTTAAAAACTGGCTGAGAAGTAAAATAAAGTTAATACAAATTGCTGTTTGGGTACATCTTGTGTTTTTGTTGGTACCCGGTTTTATTCACCCTTAATTCAAAGACTGTACTTTTGGTTTTTTTCCCACGCAACACAAAATAATGATCAGGAGACGATAAATCTTATCAAACATATTACATTTTTCAATAGCTTTCGTGTGCACTATATGTAAGTTATGCAGAAATATGCACACGGTACATATGTATTCTTACAATAAAAAATTCTTTGAGAAAAATGACGAGAGCACTTCGAGTCACAATAGAGTTAACATACCATAGCTCCCTACACGGCAAGTTTCAGGACCTGAGGATACGACTCGACTGGTGGAACGATCGGCGTCGAGTTTAGACCAGCTAACAAATGCATATTTTATTACCTTATGAGTTTCAAAATTAGAAAAACACCCAAGAAAAGTTTAGTGCATATTTTGACGGTCAAAAGGGCATTTTTTATACAAATATATGCAAAAATTAAGACTTTCCTCAAAACACGGTAACTCAAAAGAAAATAAACATATTGACTTTTTGTAAATTGAATAACATAAAATATAGCATTACATAAGGAATAGACTATTATTTTGATAATATAGCTCTTACGTAGTAAATTATGGTAGTTCGAGTTTTGAACACTGAAATTTTCTTTAAGTTAAAGTAATTTTTATACTTTATTAGAATATAAAAAAAAAACTTCTACCCAATATAAAATCTCACGAATAGTCTATTCTAGGTAAAGGTGTTTGACAAACATATGAATAAAATTTCAGGTTCATTCATGTTTAACATTTGTTGTATTTTGCAGTAATAAAAAATGTCCTTATTTGAGTCTTTCAGTTCAGAGAAATTTATGATCAAGTAATATTAAAACAGCTGTAATTTGGCTTCTAAGCAAGATGGAAACAAAATTCAAGCAGATTTTCTAAGATAAAAGGTCAAGTGTTAATATTAGACCAAAAATAAAAAAAAAAATCGATATCTTGACAAAAACTTATGTTTCGAAGGTGTAGTGACACCTTAAAGGAAAAAAATTCTGGATTTAGCAGAAATAAAAAGAATGTATTATAAAATACTGCTCTCTGCACAATTATGAAGTCATATATAATACCACAGAATATTTCCGCTTCAAAAATTTGATTTGAACTTCGACTTATTCTGCAACATTTTCGGCAGAAACAACCCCTTGATTGTATCTGGGAGGTAACACATTTCGTATCGTAATTAAAGGAATCGAAGTAAGCTGAAAGCGGGTCTTGGCTTGTCCTTAGTAATATTTATCTGTAGTAGAAACCAAAGATTCTATTGATACAACGAAGGCGATGAGCGCGCGACCATGACCAATCGGTTCTCGCTGACACGAAGAGAGAAGAGAAATTATTTGAGTTTAATGCCGCACAATAAGAGATATTGTAACACTTCATCTTCTATTGTAGCAAACGGTGAATTTAATTAGGGAAGCATCGAGTGTGAATATCGATTTAGCCATCAGTTACATTTAAATCGAACTTTGTAAGAGAGGTTGTGTAACTCGCATCTCCCACTTGTTCGAGAGGGTATCCTAAAGTTTTAATTATTACAAAGAAATAGTCGAGATATCTGGAATAAATTTATTCTGCTTAACACTTGATCCTTTTGTACGTAATCTGTTAATTAGTTTGGTTTCAGGAAGCATTCTATTTAAGTAATCGGCTGTATAGAAAAGATAGCATGGTAATAGTATTATGTATTAGTAGTATTATTGATATTATGTATAAAAAGTAAATATATTATTCTTTGTATGGATTGCCTTTTTATTACTGTTTTTTAATGGGTTTTATTCAACTCACATTGTAACTGTGTCTTTGTCAAAACTTCAAAAGCTTTTTTTCTCACAATTTAAAGTGCTCAGTTGAGCTGAAATTTCCTATACACGATTAATTGAGATGACAATATGATAATTTAATTATAATTAATAAAAATTAATTGATTTAAGTTAATTATTTAAAAAATTAAATTTTACTCCAAGTTTCTTGCCAAGTCGCCAAATGGTCGCCATTTCCGTCGTTTAATAATTTATCGTTTGTTTTAATTTTGATTACATGTAGCGGAAAAAATATCCAATTTAATAATTAATAGTTTGCTTTAATTTTAATTACATGTAGTTTAATTGATTAACAAAATGCTTATTCAGCTAAAAAAAATGTACTCGTATTTATTTCAAATGATAAATTTAATAAACGTCAAAGAATAAAATAAATTATTAAAACTAATTATTGAATTCAATTTGACTCAACGTTCCCTTTTGTTCTTAAAATTTAAAGTATAAGAAATTATGTTACGCAAAGTGTGAATTTTGAAAGAAAACCCATGTTCAAAAAAATTCGTTTCTACCGGTGTTATATTAATTCTGCAACTCGCGATTTAGTAAATATGGACCTCGTCCACCGCGAGTTAACGAGACCCGACTGTATTTAATTCACAGCGACTCTCGTCAACAACAACGCCAGAAGTTACAATGCCTTACTTAACTAGCTTGATGAGACGTCTTTTCAACCTAGTTGGTAGAGGCACAGCGAAAAGCGACCGGTCAACTTTTCTTCGGACGCGCTGGTCCAGGGTTCAAAACAACCGCTGCCGCATCAAGGTCACCAAAACTATTTCCTCCTGCATGGGGTAGAATAATATCTCCCGATGGCTCAGAAGAAACGTCCAACGCCAAAAGTTCTTAGGGTTTCAATCTCCGATGTCCGGAAAATTGTAAGATTTTCATACTTTTTGTATTCCCGGGAATTATGTTTTATTCCTGGATATTCCCAGAAACAAATGCGGAGATATTGAAAAATATAAAGTATAATAATAAGCGAAGCATTAGATTGATACTTGGAAGGAGGTATAGCAAGGAGAAAAAAAATTATGTAACAAATGTAAATGAAACTATAAAAAATCTAAGTTGTGTTACTGTAAGATTATTCAGAAAATCATTTCTCAAGAATGACATTACAGCACAAAATTATGTTTAAACATATTTTGGCTGTGAAAAGACGGTTTGTTTAGACGCCAAAACTCTCGAATAGTTTGTTGGAAATTTAATGGATAGATTTTTAGAGGTAACCTCAGTTAGTACAAAAGCACTATATGATATTAAAGAAAACAAATTTTGGTTGATTGTAGAATTTGAAACTCTGATTACTATTGTTGCAGGCTTGAAGCCTGTAAAAAATTGAACTAGAAAAACTATGCAGTCGAAAGGCAACTTCGCTATAACTGCGCAAGGGATATTTGCTTTCATTATTGGAGAGTTGAGCCAACAAAACTCTGAATTGGCTCAGAATATGACGTCTTCTCCTGTCCAAAGAGTTAGTGATAGACGCTACGTTAGTTTAATTGAATTTATGCAAAGTCTAAATTTTGGGAGAAAGTATGCAGCTACTGTTGATCTTTCACATTTACCCAAACTAGACCTCTTTGATTCAACAAACTAAAATAATGATGTCAAGACTTTTTTTGCGAGGAAGACGAAACTCTTCGCACACAGAGGAAGAGAGTTTGGAAATTTTGGACGGGAAAATTAGAAAAAGCGATCTACTCAAAGATAATGATCGTAACGTTGTTCAACAAGCAAGAGTTCTAGCTTGAGCAAGATAATGAAGCAAGAATTAACAGTTGTTTGACTCAACATAAAATTGATCATCGAAATATTATAAAACTGGGTAAAACTCTCTTTGAAAACAATTCTTCTTACTTCAGCTGAAACTAACTGAGCGTTTGCGGCTGAGTTGTTCATAAAAAAGTGAAAAACTAGTCTGAGTGAAAAAAATATAGATTGCTTATGTTTTCTTGAATCATACTTTAAAAATGAGTAATTAATATATTTTATTTGTATTTTGAAGCTCACTATATACAGGAGTATGAATTTGAATCTATGAATAACCTTATTTTGTAAAATTATTATTATTAATTAAAAATAAACAATTTCGAGTTTTTGTGAAAAGTTTGATGGGTTTCCAGAAATCCCGGGGAGGTTTGGTATGCTTCCGGATATCCGGAAATTCCCGGAAAGGGAAAAAAAAGGGTGGGAAATCAGAAAGTCTAGCTATCACCGAAATATTAGATTTTTAGATTCTTGTTTAACTCAATAGACTCTTCTGGACTCTACAAGTGCTAAATTTGAGTACTAAAAGAGATTAAAATAGAAAATTAATATTTCTATGTTAGGTAGATCAATAAACAATTACTTTAAGTATAGAAATTTGTCAACATTGAATAATTGTTTCAGTTATCATTCAGTCAAAACATTCAACGGGAACTCTTTCCTGGGAAGAAGCTAGCTACAATTCAACTCCTCGAAAGAATGAAAACGACTTTCACACTGATGTCACGCCATCTTCCAGGAACAACGCCAGAAAAAAGAAGTGTCACTATCGCTTTGGCGGCCGGCCCAATGGAGAAATAATTACTATAACAAAAAGAGTTGTGTATCTTTTCCGATTTTCCAGAACTTTCTGCGCACTGCAGTTCATCTTCATTAAAAGGAATTCGTTCGTTTTATTCAGTTTTTAAATCGATGTAATTTTCATTGTTTGCGTTGGTATTATCCGATGTATTAAATTAGTAGCTGCGGTTTTCTTCAATAGCATTTTCAATCCCAAAGTTCAATAACTTCTTTCACAAAATAAATTTAATTTTTTTTTAAAACTATACTCTTGAATAATGGAATTATTTTTCTGATGAAAATATTTCTTTTCTTTCGTGCCTGTCAGAATTAACTGGTATATGTCTTACCAGTTCAAAATTTGTTTTCGAATTTAACCCATTTTCTATTATCCGATCCAGCTGCAATTTTACATGCACACATAACTCCTATGACAATACAGTACTATGGTAAGCTCACCAGGGACGGACTTGGGGGGGGGGGTAGGAAATGTGGTGCCTCGGGTCTTGCACTTAACAACGTCTTAAATTTCCAAACTAAAAGAAATTAAATAAATAAAAGCAAGAAAAACATCCTAAAAGCAAACTTTTACTTAAAGATGGACGAAGAAGTATAAAAATAATTTTATTAAATGTAAACTAATATATAACACATTGATCAATAACTCCCGAGTCTAACATTTAAAACAACATTTTTTTTTGCAAAATTTTTTTTTATTCATCAACATAACACCTTATGTTAATCACCTTTTAGGGTGATACAATCGTTCCAACGGTTTTCCAATTTTTTTTTTTTTTTGTCTTCCCCCTCAAATTTTTTTTTTTTTTTTTTTTTTTCGCAAGAAATCTTTTATTGCGAGTAAATAGCGATAAACAGCTTTCTGAATCATCGACTCGTTGCTGTTTTTGTTCCATCGAAAGCAATCGCGGCACCCACTTGGAAAAAATCTTTTTCACTTCACTTCAAAAAACCTTTTTAAGTAAATACACTTCCATATGATATCTGTGTCATCTCAGCAATCTCACGGAGCTTCACTTTACGATCTTTCATTATAATGTTTGTCACTTCACTCACATTTTCCGGTGTAACGGCTTCCACGGGTCTACCCGAGCGTTCCGCGTCATTTGTGTCGGTACGACCACGTTTAAACTCGGCAAACCACCGACAAATCGTTGCTTTTGATGGACGAGAGTCCGGGTAACATTTTTCAATCCATTGTTTCGCTTGCACGGTGTTTTTACCCATTAAAAAACAATGTTTTATCAGAACACGAAACTCGGTTTTTTCCATTTTTTAAACAAACTACAAAACGACTTTACTCCAACCTCGATAACTCAGCTGTTTCTGGTCCGATCGACTTAAAATTTTGACACGTTTCAAGCAAAGGTTAGTACTCTAGAAAGACCTGGTTACTGGTTTACTACGAGCGCCCTCTCTGGGTTAGTCTCGGGAGTAATGGATTGATGTGTTAATTTATAAAACAGTTTCAGGTGCGTTAGATCTTCTTCTGATCTCATATAAGTAAGCAGTTATAGTACTTTATGCATTGGTAATTGCCTAAGTATCTAAATTAAGCCTTAAACTTTTATAAATTATACATAATTGTATGCTTAAAAAATTATTTATATGCGTTTTAGTCCATCTTTAAATAAAATATCAATTTAAAAAAGATTTTCGGTTATATTTATTTGTAACTAATTTACAAAAATAAAATTAGCGCGGAAAGGAAGCTTGATTATATATGGTAAGTTACAAAATATAAAATTTTCATTTTCTAGGTTCTTAAACAGAAATTCTGCATTCCTTTTTTCAAAGTGAAAACTAGTTAAGACTCCGACTTACTTTTTGGGAGACTTGAACATTGTCTCGAAAATTATTAGAAAAAAGAAAAAGAATTGAGAAAAAAATAATAAAAAAATCTATTCAATATCAATTTCAGAAATGTGATATTGTGTCTATTTCAATATGGGAATTATATATATTTGTGGTAATTTTTTCACTGCAACTTTTAATATTTTTTAAGTTATTCTACTGCTCCTGCGCTGACTTACTTTTTACATTGTTGAATACAAATAATATAAATGTTTCGTATTTAAATTAACGTTTAATGATAGCTGAAGGATTTATGTCAGAGGCATTCAACTTTTTAAACCTTGGGGAACCCTTTGAGCTTTCCATTTTTTTGAAAGAACATCTTGACCAAAGAGAAAAAAAAAAAAGAAGAAGAAAAATAGGGTATCAAAGCTTTATCCTACTCAAATTTAGAAAATTATTATTGCAACTCTATTTTGTCACAATAAATGGTAAGATTTTGGATAAGGTTACTTTTTGAACAGGGAAAAATTCAAGAAATACTTTTTGTAGATCTGATAAATGATGGGTCGAACTAATTTTTACATTTTTATTGATATTAGCGTTATCTTCTACTAAAATACTATTCAAATTCTAGGAAAGCATTTAATATAATCTTTCAAAATGCAATATGCCCAAAATTTCAATTTTAAAAGAGTGGCACCAATATCACTTTATACCTTGAAAATATTGAAATAAGTCGCCAAATAAGTGGGCGATTATTTACCTGAGCCAAAGGATGGAAATTAAATATGTGACCTAATGCGTCTCGATTAAAATACTTGAAGCACTTCACTTTTATGAATTTTAAGATTTTATTTTATTCATAAAAATATTTTTATTTATATTTATTTTTACAAGTTAAATGCCTTTACGAATTCGATCTTTTATAAAAATTAAAATGTTACTAAAATTTTGGCGCTTTGATTAAGCAAATAGTGATCTCTTGCGGAACCCTTGTCAAAGTTCCTGGGAACCCTAGGATCCCGAGAAATCAGTTTAAAGACCTCTGATTTATGTCATTAATACAATTAATAAATTCCAGGAAACATCAATAATTTTTGTTGTTTTGAATCACAAAATAAAATTGTTTTCCTTTAAATTGGCTCAAAATATGGCATTTTAACATTTTTTTAAAAAAAACTCTTGGATGCTTTTGAGAGCTTTGAAATGTTAACATTTGTGAGAGAGAACACCATTTTTTGATAATAAAACATATCCATTTTCTTGGAATTGATTAGTTATAGTATTTTATTCACCTTTTAGTTCTGTCTCCTGGCATTAAATGCTTGTTTATGCCAGAAGAGTTGTTCAACAACTTTAAAAATAATTTTTGGGAAACTTCTTATCAAAATATTTCTAAGTCACTAAACAGTTTCCCGCAAAAATAATTCTGTGAAATATATAATGCTTTTAAGTCAAGGATGTCAAGGTTATTGTAAATACAAAAGTAGAATGCTATTAAAGAGCAATTATAAATTACCGATTTTCTCATAAAAGTATATCATTATAATTACGTTATCTACTTTTTCTTAAACTCAAAACACTCTTTTAACGACCTTGAATGGATGTTTCGAAAACAATTTCACGTTATTTCACCTTTCTGGTACTTAAGTCTCTGTAGATACGTAAAATTAACGGCTTAATAAAACCATGCTGACTAATAGCACTCCAGGATAAACACGAGATGTGATGAGAATAACAAATCAATTGCACTTCTAAAGTAGAGCAATATTTATTAGATGAAATTAGCGTCTAGAATTTTCTCGAATTTTTATTAGTCGATAACCATTCATTCATATTTTAGAAAATAGTTTTATTTTATTTCATTATTCTGTTTTTGTAATAGTTGCTTCTCTCTCCGTCTCCTTTTTAATATATGCTAATATGTTGTTGTTTGGAGAAAATGGCGTCAGCACAAAAATGGGCAGACATAAAGTGTTGTTAGGTTCAAAAGTTCATCATGATTATATTTAGTATGTTGAAGGCATATTTACATAACTAGGATATATTTAATTTAATATTTTATCGTTCGCTTTTATTTTAATAACCGAACAGAATATTATTGTCTACTTTCATGATTTATCGTTTGCTCTTATTTTAATATTCAATTTAATAATTGATTTTTATGGAAGAATCGTCTGCTTTTATTTATTTTGTGGTTAACGTTGACAACTTTTTTGCCTTTTACAATATTTAATTTGTGAAAATAAAAACGCATTAGAAATTTGAAGAAGGTATTTTCTGCTCTCGATAGTTATTGCTTCTGTGGTGCATGGGGCTCAGAAGTACGCTTACTTTAAGCTAAGTAATATTGCTTTGAATAATTATTTATACTTTTTTGAGAATTTAACTGAAAAAAAAAACCGATGGCACGAGTTAAAATGAAACTTGCAAAGCTAATTTGAATTTTTTTTTTTTTTTTTTTGAAAATTATAAATTTTATTTCATTTTTGTGAACCTAGAAAGGATTTTCAATGGCGTAATCACTCAGAATAATTTTCCTTCTTTTCATATGCAGCGAGAAAAAATGATTGAAAATTGAATTTTTAGCTGATTACTTATTCCATTTAAATAAATTGTTATTATTGTATACTCTAAAGCAGCATTTTTCAACTTTTTTTTTGTTCCGCGGAACCGGTAAAATTTGAGAAAAAATTTGGCCTGACAGTGGGGTTTTTTTTAACAAAAAAAACGATATTATTAGAAATAAAAGTGCTACATAAGTTAATTGCAAACATTTTTATAATTATTTACTTACAATTATATCGAAATGTAAAAATAAGGGATTATTGTAATTTTTATATATAAATAAAAAAAAAAAAGAGAGAGAACCTTTAAGAGAGAAATCACAGAAAATTTTTAAAAAAAATAATCACAAAATCATTGTTTGGAAACAAAACAAAAAAAAAAAAAGCCAGTTCTCCGATTACTACAAAATTAAATATTCATAATTTTTGTTTATTTGGTATATAATATTAACCAAAAGAGAGATTTATAATTTAACTTGAAATAACTTTTCAATTGTGGGTTCTAAGTAAGTCAAGCTAAATCACAGAGGTGAAACAATCGAAAGTCGATTTTTAAATTTATTTTTTTAATACTGTGATCCATGAAAATCCCATTTCACATGAATATGCCGTTGCGAAGGATACTCAAATTTCCATTGCTTTCTCATCTAGAAATGTGGATATTCATTTTTCCATTTTGATCCCAAATTTGCCTGTAGACATTATTGAAAACCTGTTTTTTAACATGATATCTTATCTCAAAGAGAGAATCATTCTCTGTTACTTAAATTTTATTTACTACTGTCATGTGTTTGAAAAGGTCATGTCATGTGTAACCGCAAATTCCTTTCACCTGTGATTTTTTCAGATGAAAAATATCTTTTGAAACAATTATTTAAAGATTGTAAGTGTTACCCAACGATAATGTTTAATTTCGATAAGTTTAAATCTTGCTGCGAATTCTCAAAATCAAAATGGTTCCTAAATAATTCAATATTATTATTTACTTTATCTAACTGAAAATTTATTTTTTGCTTAAAATCATCTATTTTATTTAATAAATGCTACTCATTTATTGCAGTTCCTTGTAACTTCAAATTTAAATCCCACCTGCATGGTGATCGGGTATGATATAATCATCCCATTGTAGTTCATGCATGCCGTAAGAGGAGACTAAAATGGATACCCTGCGTTTAAGGGTATAGCCGGGCACCCTGCACCCGGGTATTGTATCAGGGGACCTCAGGGACTTGCCTTCTTCAGGTAAGTATGGGCATCATGAACCCGAGGCACCCTAGGGATCTTTTTCTTTCCCATGGGGTTTTATGTCTTTGGTAAACACGAGTGACGTGCCCCCGGAATACCCTAGTGATCCTTCTCTATTTTCGATCCTCCTACTTGTCAATTTTTATCTCTTTTTCAATTTTTTTCACACGTCTAGACCCCTGTCACATCTTGTTTGGCGTAGAATGGCCACATCTGGCTCATGCGCCCATAAACTTCACTTTAACTCACACACTCACTCAAATTTAAATCACTGATGTATGAAAATATATGACTTAAATATGCTAATTTTGCTATCCATTCTCCATCAGACAAATAATTTCTTTTATGATTTTTTCTCTATTAAAAATATTTCTACGAATCTTCCTTAATTTAAAAAAGTTGCTTAAATGAGTTAATAATTTCGTCACTTGTGACGTATTAAACCAATTCTATGCAACACAATTGTTCTTTTATTTCTTCCAGAATAAAATCGATGTATTTGATGTGACAAAATAATTCGGACGTTTTAGAAGTATCGTATGATTCATTAATTTGTAATGCAAAAAAAAAAAAAATGTTTCCTTAATCTTGAGAATTTTGACTGGTATTCTACATCTTCTGATATTTTTTCAGTTATTCTTATAGTGTCATTAGATAAAGCATTCGATTTCATTTTACCAGCAGTCGAGGATCCAAACATTTCTATTAAAACTGGTTTTATTAAATTTTCTCCAGTATGACATGATTTTTTGGTTTTAGCAATCCAAAGTGAAAGGTATGAGCATTTTAGTGGTGTCTCATTAGATGTGACTGACTGAAGAAAGAGTTTTGTTTAAATGTTTTTGTTTGTAATCTAATTTTTGTTTTTTAAGCTCAAAATATGCGCATGGTTTATTTTCCAGCTCGGAATGTTTACATTTCAAATATAACATTTTTGATGGTTTCATGGCATCATTATCAAAATTCTGATGGCAAATATTATATTTCAGACGAACATCTTCGACTCTAGATTTAGGCCTAAGCGCAAACTTATAATTTAATTATTTGTGGCTGAAGTGCCTGATTAAATGGTTTTTTTTTTTTTTTTTTTTTTCCTAGCGGATATCTGGGTTTTGTTTCACTGTCAGTTCTTGAGACGTTGACCTGGTGTTCAAAAAAATTCAGTTATGTGCTTTGTTTACGGTTAGTGTTATTAAGGGATAAAAATAATTTTTCTTGGTGCCTATATAAGTAGTAAATATCATCAATAATTACTTCTGTGTTTTCCCGAAAGGGTTAAACATATACCGAATGTCTAAAAATAAACCACTATGAAACGTAACAAGTGACAAACGTATACACACTCCAGTATTGCCATCCATTAAAGATAAAATTATGAATTCTAGATTCTAAAATTATGACAATAATGGTAAAAAATTTGTACAAAACATTATTATTATTATTATTTAAATGAGAAAAAAAATTTAACACAGACAAGTAAAAATCTCCGAGGATCGGTAAAATTTTCCTGCAGACCAGTGCCAATGCGCTGAAATAGCAGTTAAGAATTCTTGTTCTAAACGAAGTACATATTCTAATCAAATAAATTTTTAGAATAAATAATAAATTCATAACAAAAGTATTTTTGTTTAGTATTAAGGAAATGTGTGCTTTTAGTGCTGTTAATTTAGTTTAGTTCGTTTTCTGTGCTTAATTTTTCACTAAAGAATATTTTTTGTAAATGAATTGATTGGTCAAAAACAACACTCTAAAATCGTTTCTCAAAATTATAAAACCCAAGTCGTACTGGCAGTTTTATCTGGTAGGCTCTGTTGCCATGGTTACGTGA
The DNA here is from genome assembly GCA_019974015.1 of Nephila pilipes. Taxonomy (NCBI): domain Eukaryota; kingdom Metazoa; phylum Arthropoda; class Arachnida; order Araneae; family Nephilidae; genus Nephila; species Nephila pilipes. The sequence goes on along the minus strand of BMAW01063589.1, from coordinate 84,599 downwards.
CGAAAGATAACTAAAGCAACTTAACTTTTTTTGCAACTTATTAAGAATAATTCAAATATAAGAGCACTGGTGGTATTAGCGCAGTTACGTTTTAATTAAATATCTTTCGTAATTGGAGGTATTTTTAAAACAATTTATCGTCGTATAGTTTTAATTAAAAATGTATGGTTAGGAAATCAGTGAAACGTATCTTATGTTTGGGTTTCATTATTTGTCTAGAATTAAATTGCGGTGATTTTATACAGAATGAAAAAAAAAAAAACAATTCTAACTTTAAATTTAAATATATTTTTCCTGGTGTTTTGTTAAATCATTCGATACCTGTATTGTACATTTCCTGGGAGTTTACAAGTGTTTTATCATCCGAAAAATGATTTTGAGTTACATAAATAAACTCAAATATTATTTGAGTTATATAAGTAAACTCAATTTACTATTTATTTATTCAGTCTTAACTTACTAAGCCGTCTTAGCTTGCAAGTAAACGAGATGTATATTCCTTATTAAAGGAAGAGTATTCCTTATTAAAAGAAAAACTCTTCCTTTAATAAGGAATTCGAAAACTCATTTTGGGAACTACGAATATTTTTTGAACTTCGGAAAGCAATTAAATTAAATTAGAACAATAAAAACGTTTTTGATTTTGAAAAATGTTGCAATTACGTATTACAGATAATACCCATTCATATCAACACAAAGACTTTATTCGGTCCAAGGTCAAAAATAATCTTGAGTTATATCAAGAATCAAATTTAATTGTACCCATTGTATTATTTTTCCCGCTCTTTCATAACTCACAGAAAAATAACTCGGTTCGACGGACTTTGAATTATTCCATGTTTTCACATCTTCGGCTGTTTGCCAGGTGCCATAGTTTTCAGTCATGTTTTTGTTTTCTTTCTTTCGTTCTTTCTGGCTTAATAAAAATGAACGACATGTGTTCGTCGGATTTATTTTAAGGCTGTTCGTATTCGACTTCCGATTGTTCGGCGGAAGAAATATTCACCTTGTTGCCAATATCAGAATAGAAACTTCAGGATTAGCAACCGATTTTATCGGAGGAGAATTTTCGAGTTAAAAATAACACAATGATAATGAAAACTGAAATTTGTTTCGGCTAATTTTTTAAAAAAATTACTCTCGGGAAATTAGAAGAGTTTATTGTCTTTCGCAGATTTTGGATAACTCATTGGAAACTTGAAAAGAGAAACTTTATTTTAACAAAAACTAAAATAAGATAAATGTTATTAAAATTTTAAGTTACTTTTTTCATCAAAATTAATAATTAAATTAGTCTTATGAATCTGCAGACACTCGAAGACGCATAGAATAAAATGGTAGAGAAAGAAATTATGAATGTTCGAAAAAGAAATTAATTACAAATATAATAACAAGGTAAAATTAAAATTTTTGTCTCTACGATATCCGACTTAATTTAGAAATTGCTCTCAGTAACAAATTTTTGTAAGTTTTTAATTATTTGTGACTAATGCAAACGATTTTTACCTGTAGAAATCGATTATTGAACTTCTTTAGAAATCATTTTCTGTACCTATTTATAGGAGATCATGATTTTCACGGTAAATTGGGTTATGAGTAAGATCAACAAATCTCTGTAATAAAATATTATCATCAGTAAAAAAGCGTTACTTTTTTCGGCGTTCTATTTTTAGTAAAATATATTAGATCATATTCAGAGGAAAAACAAGGAGCTTATTTTAAATCGAATTATTACTGTTGCATGATGCATCACAAACATCCAAAATGCAGACATTTAGATTTACAAAATTATTCACTATCTCCACTGTACATTGCAGAAGAATAACAAATGTAATCGTAATTATGAAAGTTAGGGTTTCCTTAAAACTAAGAATTGTGAAAGTGAGTGTAGTATTATAAAATTTTTTTCCCTACAACATATATTTCTGAAAATATCATGCATTACTGATTTTGATCTCAAATAATCGTCCATTGTGATTTGGAATGATAAACAGTAAAAGGTATATCTCCTTTGCATGTATTTTCATCTCTTTCACAAAAAAATAAAAACAGAAATAAAGTATTTTTCACAAGGCACATTATGTGTTCATAGGTTCGATACAAGTGAAAAAATCATTTCTTCATTTGCGTTGCTTTTTCTGTAACTATTTACTCGAGTATATTGCTAACACGAAGTTTATTTAATGTATTCTGGGGGTAAAGAAGACCACTAACGAATTTGTGCATTCCTGAAGAGGATTTAAGACTGTGTATTTAAAAAAAGGATCGGGAAACACTTGCTGTACTATTTGCAACTTTAAAAATTAATCTAAATTTTATTAAGAGCTACTAACTTTTCTACAAATTGAATACGATATCTGTTAAGAAATGACAAGAGAAAATTAGTACATGATACGTCACATCAGAATCATCATAAAATGCATGCATTAGTAATTCATGGCTGCATAACCTGAGAAGCAAAGGTGCAAGTTTTGAATGTGTTGTCTGAGATGTATTGGAAGATGCCGCAAGTTAAAAATTTATCTGAGGGTGAAGTGAGAAAAAATGTATTTTATAAGGGTACTGGTAAACCTGAAAGATAAATAGCTGAGTTAAGGAAGCCTTCTAAATCTGCCATTCACAATGCCAAACTTAGAAAAGAGGATTGAAACAAAATAAAACAGTCTGAAAGAAAAAGGATTTTGTCAGTATGGGAAGATCGACAAATTTTTCGACTATCAACTCAAAAAAGGTCTTTCTACTCGTATAACTTCGGAACTTTTCAGCAAAAAAAACAACAAAAAAAAACCTTCCCATGTCACCGTTTGGAAGAATCTTAAATCAAACACTAATGCAAAATTTCTAGAAATGAAGAAAAACCGAAGTTATTGAAACATCATCGAGATGAAAGATTGAAACAGGCTAAAAATGTTATGTCGTCGAACGATGAATGGAAGTAAATTGTACTTTCTGATGACAGTACCGATGGCTACAAAACATTTTGGGTATGACTTGAGATAGGAATCGAAAGAATATTTCGGTCGAAGAACGGGAGAAGGAAGAGTTATTGGTTTGGGGAGCGTGTGCCTTTAGTAATTACACCAAACTCTTATTTCACACGATTTTGAAATAACACGATTCGCCAATATATTTTTTACACGAATTTTTTGTTCTGACTTGAATCCTCCCAAGTTTTTTTTCCAAGTATTCAAATGCTATTTTTACCGCCTAGCACCACTTCTTAGATTCGGCCACTCGATCAGGGTGCTATAGCACCATTTAAAATCTTCTACATAAAGCAAACGTCTAAATATATTTCAGAATCAGTGAAAGAAAGAAATTTGACAGCTGTGGAAAGCATGGAGATAGCTTACGATTTCGGATTGTATTACACGTGCTTCTTTTGACATCAAACAGTTGCACTAATCGACCTTAAATGCTTGCTGGGAAAAAAATTTGCCAGCATACGTCAAAAGTGGAAGTTTCGTAGCACAAAAATCATCTGTGTGTTCTGAAATTATAATTCTATCAAATCGAAGATCTTAAATACATGAAGAACGGCTGACGTTGAGGAATTGATGCTAGAAAACCCTTTGAAAGAGGACAATGTGATAGCATTTATGACAGTTTATGATAATAGAGAAGTCGATAATGACGAAGTCGAAGGTGATTATTAACAGTTGATTCAGTTATTAACAGATTATTTAAATTGCGAGGGCTTGATATTTGCCACAAATATGTAAGATTTTCAAACTCATGATCCTAACGTAGAGCGTGCTGTAAAATTTCAGCATAATCTTAAGTTTTGTGTAGCAGGATATCAAGAATTAGGTAAGCAACTTGAGAAACAAAAAAAAAAAAAAGCCACTAACTGCATATTTCAGCAGGACAATGCTTCTTACTATACATCAAACCTTCTCTCCCCCAAAAATGGTTTAAAAAAGAAAAAAGAGTTAATGTTTTGCCGTGGTCCAGCCAAAATCCTTACTTGAACCCCATGGAAAACCTTTGAGGTATATTATGTTGAAAAACTTATTCTAATTATAAACAGTTTTCATCAGCCCATGAACTGGAAGTAGCCATGTGACAATGGACTATTCGTGATTTTCTCTTGACTAAACTCGGGGACTTTTTAGTATTTGAATAGTATCAAAAAACAGTTTCTTCCCGACCAAAATGTAACGTTATTTGATAAATTAGAAGAAGTGAAAAAGTATGAAAGGAATTTTCCGATTTCCTTTTCGCTTTTTATTTCTTTTTCTGGCATATTTTTAATATTTGGAAAGTTTCCGACCTCTGTAGATATAATGCGTTCTTTATCTAATTCCTCCATACTTTTCACACAGAGATTACATAGATTAAATCAATTCTTGGATAAAGTATGACTTTTTGTTATATTTCCTACATTGAAACAAGAAACAGCATCAAAAGCACCAATTTTTAAAGTTTCGGTGGTCACTAATACAGTTTTTGGTACACGAGCCCGGGAAATCCCGGGAATGTAATTGTCGTTCCCGGGATTCCCAGGAATACATCAAAGTTTCAAAAAATTTGAAAACAAGTTATTTTTAAATAAAATCAATAATAATTATATAAAATAAGGATACATATAAATTCCAAAAGTAATGCTTATTTATATAATGAGCTAAGAAATACAAAAAATATGTAATAAATTGATTATTCATTCTTAAAATAGAAATTCAGAAAGCATAAGCAATTTATACTTTTATCACTCAGCCTTGTTCTAAGCTTTGTGACGAACAATCCGGCAGCAGAAATTGCTCTCTTGGCTTCAACTGACGTTGGAGGAATTGTTTTTAAAGTCTCACATTAGTTTTATAATGTTTGGGGAGGGATTTTCAGTCGAGTCGAGCAACTGCATCTCTTGTTTCATGATTTGGTTGAGACTAATACTTTTTTGGTTGAACAATATAAAACTTTTGTTTTAGAGTAAATTGCTTTCTCTAATTTTTCGTCCAACGTCATAGGTTTTTCTTTCAAAATCTCCATGCTCTCTTCTTCTGAGTGCGAAGAGTTGGATATTGAGTCCTCTTCTTCGCAGAATAGCCTTGTCCCTATCATTTGGGCTTGTCTAACCAAACAATTTTTACGAGGCAATCGCGAAATATCGACTGTAACTGCAGCTGTTTCGTATTTTCTCCCAAAATTTGGGTATTGCATTAATCCTATTAAATTAACTTTGCGTCTCTCATTAATTCTTTCAATTAGAGAATATTTCATATTTTTCGCAAATTCTGAATTTTGTTCATTCAATTCTCCAATAACGAAAGAAAATACACCTTCTGCAGTTAGCAAAGTTGCATTTCGACTGCATAATTTTTCTAAGCCAATTTTTACTGGCTTTAAGCCAGCTACAACTGTAGTCACAGTTTCAAACTCTACATTGGTCATCATTTGTTCTTTAATGTCAATTAATGCTTTTGAAATTGCTGACTTTATTTCTAAAAAATTTTCAAGCATTGCCAACAAACTATTCCGGCGTGTTTTGGTATCCAAACAAACCATCTTTTCACGGCCAAACTGTTCTTTAACATCTTCTTCATCAACTTCTACTTCGTTTCCGGGAAATCCAGGGAACGAAGTATAATTCCCGGGAATAGAAAAAGTACAGAAATCTTATGATTTCCCGGGTTCCCGGATAGAAACCCTAGTTCCAAAGTGACTGGGGGATTCTACAAAGATGGTTTGGAACGAATGCATCGTGTGAGATTGATTTGCCACACAGTGCAAATTGGTGCAGCACAGCAATGCACCGTCTTACATAATTTTGAAATACGTGCGTTGTGTCACCCCCCCCCCCTGTACTAAGCAGATCTATCCCCGTCCCCTTCTGGACTATTTTTATTTCCAAAGTTCAGATTGAAGATGAAAAGGTAGTAGTGCGAGTCGATTGAGCGTACTGAATCGAAGGCATAGAAACTCAGTAGTGTTGGAGAGGAGGCATTCTAGAAAAAATGTACGGACCTGTGCACTCGTTCTAATTTTAGATTAAATTATGAAGAGACTAATTAAAGATGAAATATAAGAATATTCTTTGGATTATATGGGGAGTTCGTGCGATCAGTGTTGTGTATAATTTATGACCATTACGGTTGTCATAGACGATTCAAGAACGATTTTCTTCTGACTTTGATTGGCCACTCGTTTCACTCTTTAAAATGAAATACGTATATAACTTTTAAAAACAGTATAGCTTCGGAATATGCTCGAATACAGTCAATGTATAAGGAAAATTTTTAAAATCAAATTCTAAACTTACTCTAATTTTATATTGAAAGTTAAATTTCTAATTTAAAGAAAAATTTCCTTTGAGCAATAATAAAGATTTCTCCGTGGACATGCTTTAGTTTAAAACCGTTATAAAACACGCCTTCAGAGTTTAAACTAGTGGAAAGGGATACATTTTCATTTTATACGTCCTACAACTATGGAATTTTTTTTTATGCTGCCACAACTTAATAAAAAAAATTTTTTTTACATATGCAAAATTTTAAAGGAAATAATTCCAAGTTGAATGACATATGGCATACTTTTGTCTAAAAGTAGCTCTTTGAATGGAATAGAGCAAGCTTCAAAACTCAACTGAAAAAGAATCTTTTCAGCAAACATTATGTGTTGTGACGTCATAGCTTGTAAACATTTTGTTGTTTGTTACTGTATTCTTGGAAATGATATACTCCCCTTGAATGACGTCATTTCCCCTTACAACAGCGGAAACCGTTACGCTGCCCGCCAGACACCAGGCAGTTTCGGAGTCGAGACGTTGTCTTAAGCGAGAGCAGAGCTCTGTAATTGAATGGTGGTCATGAAGATGTTAATAAATGATTTTTTTTAAATAATTGATGCCTCGTATATTTTGCCACTACGCCACACACTATTCACAAATTCATTAAGATTCTCTGTTTTCCCATTTTCATAGTAGTTTTTAATTTGCCAAATGTCTAAATACAGGGATGATGATTTCCATTATTAGTAGAGTAACGTAGGTATGCTTGGTGTGATCACACGTTTAGCCTTTTGTTTGGGTACGATGAAATCCTTTCCAGCATTCAGATCCAATTAGACAGAATCCATGATTTAGATTTTCATTATTCGACAACAAATATGAATATTCAGCCCAAACAGTTTTCTGCATTTTTGAAGGGATCGAACATTTCCAAAGGATCTATAATTCTGTTATAAGGTCTATTCGCCTTATGACTCGCACAGATATATTCCCATTACAATTTTTGATAGCATTAAATTTTTCCAAAACATACATCAGAATAAATAATATTAATATAATTCCGTATCTAGAATCTGTATTTTCATCAAGTTCATTATACAGAAGGAAAGAATCTCTTAAAATGGTAGTTTCGGTTCTAATTTCATCATTTAATTTCATAACAGTCTCATATCGTTGATGGTTGACTTTCCAACATTTTTATGTTTTTTTAAAGATTATCTTACTTCGTGACATTCGAAATAAGTTTACTAACTATTTTATAACAGTAAATAACACTTGCTAAAGAAACTATATTGTAATATAAGTGTACAAAACAAGGTACACATACCCAAATGTTAAAAAAATTGATAGTTTTTTTATTGGAAAAGGAGCAACAATATATCTATTATTCTCAATATTTAAAAATCCCGCAAAATATAAACAGTTTAAAAGTATAAGGAGCAGTCGAAATTAATTTCATTGTTAACGCTTCTGCAATCGTAGGAAAATTATAAAAGTTAAACAGAGATAATAAAACATTAATTAGATGGTTCCACGTCACGAGAGAGCTTTGTTTATATTACAACATACTCTTTAAATGATCAACAAGTTGCGAAGTGATATAAGAAAGAATGAAAAAAACAATAACTTCTCTTTTTTGATAACCAAGTGTGATACATCGTCGGAAAGATAAAAGTTTAGGCTATTTAATGAAATAAAAAAAAAAGTAAAAATCGAATTTTTGGTCAAATTTTACTTACCTGGTTTCCTTAAATTGTTTAGTTCTTTAATGGTTTATTTTAATTTTTTAGGTTTTAAATTTTTGATTGTTCAATTTTTAAGTAAATTTTGTGTTATACATATATATATATATAGAGAGAGAGAGAGAGAGAGTTAAAAAAAATTTGATCGTATTTGTTAAGCAAAAACAAACGTGAATTAATAGAAGAAAATATACTGTTCCAAAGGTATTCGGACAGCAATAAAATTGGAATTGCGTGCTCAGAATCAGAAAACTCACATCTTCCAAGCACTTTTCCCATGACGTAATTGCTGTTGAATATTACAGACAAATCAGTTTTCCAATTTGATGTTTATTGCGATATGCCTCGCTTCTTTCAGTTCTCACAAGCTGGTAAAATCAAAATTTTCCGTTGAAAGGGAAAAGGAATGAAGGTTTCGAAAATTTCAAAACACTTGCAATGCAGAGCAGATCTGGTACGTATAATATCTTGTCGCAATATGATACATCTTCATTAAGGAAATTAACAGGGGGACCAACGAGGACATCTCGAAGGTAAGATAGGCAGCTTTAGCGACCTGCTTTCGTTCAAAAATGTCTGTCCATCAAATTGCCAATAACCTAGCAAGTTATACCAGTATCAATAGAGCAAATTTCATGTTTATCATAGTATGCGGCAAACACCAATGCTCAAAGAACATCATAGAGAGGAGCGGCTACTTTGGGCTGAAAGGCACATACATTGGAAAGATGGATGGTGAACTTTTCTATTTAGCGAATTCAATATGGATGGCCCTGATGGGTGGACCTTTTATTGGCCCGACTTTCGATGTAGACCTCGCTCTTTCTTCAACGGTCAACAAGGAGGTGATTTTGTCATGATGTGGGTCGCGTTCTATTTCAACAACACAACTAATATAATGTTTCCTATAAAGTCGTCAAAGCTCAAAAGATAATCCATGTATGCTTTGAACGCATTTGCTTTCATTTTGAAATACTCTCGTAAGAGAAAACTGGATATTCAACAGGACAACGCTTAAGTCCTTACCTTTGCATCAAATAAAACTTGAATTACACATAATCAAATTACCATTATGGATTGTACGACCATTAGCTCAGATCTTAATCTAGTGGAAAATCTTTGGGTACCAGCATGAGATGCGTATGTCCCTGGACGTCAATTAAAGTAGCAATTTATAAGAGTTGGTTCGCTTTAAGACCTGATTTGCTGCAAACCTTAGTTCCAAGCATGCCTGATTGAGTATTCAACAAAATGTGAACTATATTGAATAATGCTCAATTTGTCTATATATATTTTGACAATGTATTGTTTATTTTAATTCTTCCGCCAAAAATTGTGAACTTAATAAGACGTATGAGTACTGTAATAAATATCTTTTGGAGTTTTCTGTATTGATTATTTTCTTTTTGTTCATTTTTTTTTAATCAATCTATCATTCCGAACAATATCACCTTTCCGTATAGTTATGAGACAATCAATATTACTCTTATGAATAATGAGTAATATAGTCCCTCCGCTTCGCACATTGTGCGTTACAGGTTTGTGTGAGAAAGTGTCCTGCATTATCATTCAAACAGTTCCACGGATTCTGGAGGAGAACTTAGAATGTTTTTGTCGATGCTCAGACTGCATGAGCCCTGCCTCAACAATCTCTCACTCTTGCACTCGCCCATTCACTCAGCCCTTCAACGCCTTTTGGCACTCTCTCTTGCTTTCACACCCGAGGAAGGTGGTGCCTAATAAAAGTGCTAGAGATAAGGGGATTAAACATGAGCATGTCACGAATTGTGTTTCAGACGCGATCAAGACGTTCCCTCTAATTACAACACCCGAGGAGGGTACCCAAGACCGTGACCTCGTACTATTGTGGTTTGACTCCATCGAAACTGGCATAAATGGGAGGGGGGTGTATTAATATCGTCCCTATTCTTGGGAATACCTGGATGAACACCTCAACTGCTGCCAGATACATCTCAAGTACCCAAGATTACACGCTCGCGCCAATGAAACCAACTCTTTTCTATTTCAGCTTTTCTCACAAGTCCTTGGGCAACTTGAGATGTAATCTGCCATGACTTGTAACTGACTGTTATCAAGTCTACAAACGGTGGTTTGGAGCCCTGAAGTCCTGCAGATCGTCTGATCGGGGAGTAAGGGTGTCCCTGAGCTGAATGGGGATGTTCGTCGAGAGTGTATAAGGGCCACCTAATTCCATTTGGATTTGCAAGTGAAAGTGCCAAATCATTCTTCTGCCTCCGAGTGATCCGAATCTTTCAATCTCCAGAAGATGCTCCACCTTTACCATGAACCATTTAATTCTAATACAGTAACAAATAGGATATCCCTCAGGAAATAAGAGATACACTCTAATCAGAGGATAAAACTACATACATGTTTATGTTTCTGCCTTTTACCTTGTTGAAATAAATATTTTATGTTTTATGTTTGTTTGTTTTTGTCACTGTATTTAATAAGAGATTCATATTTAATTGGCTAGGTACTCGCATGCTTTGAAAACATGAGCTATTTTCTTTTTAAAGTTAACTCCTGGACATTATTTTTTTTTTACCAGAAACATAAAACTTGCTTTATTGGGCTGTAAGTCTTTTTTTAAAAATATTATTATTGCTTATACTATCTTAAATTTATCTTTTTGACGCGATTTGATAAAGATGAAAAAAAAGATGTTCGATAATATTTTAGTCAAAATTTCAATAATAGGAATCGTTTTGTCGGCTCTAATGGAAGGTGGAATTTATGAGTAGATTAAAGGCTAAACAATGATTATAAAGCATCCTCTGAATAAAACGAAACCTTTCCCAACTACCCCAAAGTCAACAGAATGAATCTTCTGTTCACGGACCATATCGTCAAACGATTTAGCAATTCTCCATAAGTGCTGCCATTCCCAAAACGCTTAATTTCTTTCTGCAGATTCAATCAAGAAAGAAAAGGAAATTAAGGAATAAATTATTTCCTGAATTTAATCGGAACTACCGAACATGTTTACTTCGCCTATTAGCACATAAATATGGTTTCGAAAGGAAGAAATTAGTTTAGAATAAAATTATCTAATTCGTTTTGCTTGAATGGAATAAATAAGATCAGAAGTACTTATGTCTAATGACACATTTTACATATTCAAAAAATAAAATCGTTGTATATATTTACATTTTATTGTCTTGAAATTATTGCGAAAAGGATGTTTTATAAAGAAATAATAACTTTTTTTGTGTTTAAGTTCTCAAATTTACGAAGGTGGTTCAAAAAGCATTTGTATTTGAAGAAGGATGGCATTATTGTTGTTACCGTTGGGTGCTGCCATCTGTTAAAGGGAACCGAAAGAAATTTGGTATTGGTTCACAAGTTATAGCTTTATTTGGTAGTCATTTATTGCATAATCAAAATTTGGTTGATGTCGCGTCGAGTTGTCAAGGTCGATGCGAAATGGATTCATCATTAAACACCGGAAGCCAAGCAACAATCAAAACAATGGGTTGCTTCTGCTGAGTTTTTTCCAAAGAAGGCGAGGAGAATCTCATCGGCTGGAAACGAAGAATTTTTGTGGTGTGAAAGGCATCCTGATCACGAATACGAGTAACTGAGACTCAGACAGCTGAGGTTGTGAGTCATGAGGCTTACTAAAAATAAACCATTTTCGAAGCTACGAGCTCCATTTTTTGGAATTTTTAAGAAATTCCAATCAGAAATTCATACATAAAAGTCTTAAAACTACATATTTAAAGAAATCAATAAAAAAAATAAGTAAAATTAATATAACTCATATAAAATTATCCTTATATATATATATATATATATATATATATATATATATATATATAT